>JAPFRM010000002.1:0-38079 GCA_030778325.1 Beauveria medogensis
AAAGTAAAAAAAAAAAATAAAAAAAAAAAAGAAAAGGCAAAACTCCTACAGAAAAGCGCAAAGAAGAAGTGGTACCATATAATACAGGCTAGTTGTGTTTGAGCGCGGAAATCACGCGTCGAAGGCTTCCAGCCTTTTATTCGGCTGCATATGTACGGGCGTCTGAGAAATATACGTCGTTTGTTTTCGTGTCGTATCCCCTCATAAGGTGGCATGCCTGACTCGGCAAGTCAGGCACTGCTGCTGCCGGTAGCTCTTCGCTTACACTTGTCGTGTAGCATATGCCCATTCCGCGCTGTTGTCCTGGTAAATTCCGCGCCGCAGTTGGGACAGGTTGATTTGGCTGCTTGGCCAGACTTCTCACGCTGATGACGTAGCAAATTACTGAATGTAGAGAACTGACGTCCATTACATCCATGCTCCCAGCATCGAGGCTTCGGCCGGCTCGATGAAAGTCCAGATGGAGAAGCATCTTGGGGGGTCGCAGAAGGGCTTGTTGGCATTTGATAGAGTAGGCTGCTCTCCTGAGTGTGAGGCACCGAGGATGCAGACGGATGGTTTTGTCTCATGTTGCTGCCGGTACCATTAGCATATTTTTACAGGTTGTATGCAAAGGCAACACACCCAAATTCGTTCGCACCCATGTAGCCGTTTGAGTAGTCCATGGGGAGATGGTATGATTGCGGACTACCTCAGTAGATTAGCGACGCAGGTTCCTAGATCAACTGACATGTTACAAGCGTACAGTGGTTGTTGATACGAAAGCGAGTAGCCATGCGAATGCTCAGAGGCCAGGTTGTAGGATGGTACGTATGACGATGTTGGCATGAGCTGGGGCGACTCAGCTATCAACGGCACGGCCGTATGAGTTGTCGGGCTGTAGGAAGCAAGTCCGAGATTCCCGATTGCATCGGTCGGGCTCATTATGGCTGAATCGACAAACGAAGCGTTACTGTGGCGGCGTAACCTAGCGTTGAGGCGCGAGTCTCTACGAGCGCGGTCCTGTTGGCGCTTTAGGCTGTGCTGATCCGGTGCGAGAGAGAGAGACGGGCTGGACGTCGAAGATTTTGTGCTAATAGGCGACATGGTACCACCATC
This sequence comes from Beauveria medogensis, assembly GCA_030778325.1. Lineage (NCBI taxonomy): Eukaryota > Fungi > Ascomycota > Sordariomycetes > Hypocreales > Cordycipitaceae > Beauveria > Beauveria medogensis. Next base: position 1,099 of record JAPFRM010000002.1, read on the forward strand.
ACTTGTCTGTCCCACGGCATTTGAATCATCTCCAAACATGATGTCGTCAAAATGTTGGTCGTGGTCTGAACGGGGATCTGTTGTTGGCAAAGGCCAACCGTTAGTTAGCGAGGGAGGAGCGCTAGTAGTGGCAATATTTGAGTCAAGTAGAGCGCCATTTCCCACATACCTTGCCAGGAAAAGCCACTTTTGCTTCCAATCATCGAACTGGGATCCAATGACAAGGCTATGGCGCTGCAGCCTGGTTAGCACTTGGGGGCAGGGGCAACAGGATCGGGGCGACCCGACTCACCTCATCCTGATGTGGTGGCTAGACAGAATTCGAAGCCAAAAATGATTCGAGATTCTATCTCGAATGTTGTGTCGGTCTGTTCATAGAGATGGGCGCAAGACTGCCCTCGTGATGATGAAGGGTAAGCGTGCCCTACTAAGTAAAGGCCCAGTGGTGTGGTGAGTGTCGGCCAGACCTCAGATGTGGAAGGCTCCGCGGGGGCTGTATTGGGGAGGGCAGCAACGTCTTCAGAGCTGCGTGGCTACCACCAGCAAGATTGATTGCAGCAAGTACTCGGCCGCTCGAGTGGCAAGTCGTTTTGTCGATGGCTTCCTACGAGTAGTCTCACGGACTCGGCATGGAAGTAGTGGCAGCAACACACTAAGAGCCTTTGTCTCAAAGATTTATGTCCTCTTTTTCTGGGTAGGCGATGTCTCTGGAGGATAGACAGCGTGGAACGGGGAGTATACGGGGAACAAGGTATAAATCATTGACATGGAAACGCCAGAGGAATGCCAGGAACCGGCAGTCGGCGAGGCCTGAGCTGCTTATATGGAGTTTGTCGAGTTGGACAGGTGTAGATGATGTTCCTAGCTTGGTAAAGGATGATTAGAGTCGAGATTGCATCGCGCACTCATGGAACGGGGTAAAACCAGAACCGGGCATGGCAACATGGAGCGCATTCGACTGCGAGCCTGTGAGTGATGGTGGGGGCGAGGAAAGAATTGTTGCATGGCCGAGGAGGTGTGTGTGTGCAACTGTTGAAGGAGGGGTGTACGAGCCGGCGAGCCTGGCAAGCGGAAGGGGCACGAGGGGGCCAGAAACTCCATCAGTTGTCTCCTGGTATAGCTAGCATGACACCTTGTTCGGGTAACTGGACTAGCTGCAGAGCTTAGAGGCTATTGGCTCTTACTGTCGGCCATGCTTGTCATCCACCAGTTATATCCAATCATATACTGACTATCCGTACAGTTGTGTGTGCAATGTTGGGTCAAGTTGCCTGGGTTGGGAGAGCCTGATGATGGACAGGGACATGGCCGTCGACCCCGAGACCAACTTTCAGCGCGTGGCCCCCCTCGGCGCTACCCCGACGAGTAAATTTAGCTGCAGGTTCCCCTCCCCTCCTTGACAAAGGTACCAGTCCGATTTCCATTCAGCCAAGCTGCCAGCTGAAGACCGAAGCAAGCCCTGCCCAACGGGGTTAACAAGCCAGCAGCCCGGCCCAGCCCAGCCAGTCACGTATATGCCTGCTTTGCTCTCTCTTGTGTGGAGATGGGTGGACCATCGCTGCTGCCATCCAGCCGCGGTTTGGGTTTTAAACGGACAGAAGCAGAAAGCCACCCTTGTAAAGTTGCTGGCGCCACCCCCAGAGCCTCTGGGTGGTTCCCTTGGCCTTGTCTTTTGACCATGAGTCGACGAATGAGAGCAGGTTTGGGCATGGTTGCATTGACAACTATGTTGGTGACTGGTTATATTGTGTGGCTACTTTCAGCAGTGCGTCCGCAAGATGGATAGGCCTTGGCCACGTTATTGCTACCACACTCTTCTTGGGGTTGTGGTGTCGAAGAGAAGGTTAGAGGGCCCGAGAAGCGACAAGGACATGGAGCAAGTCTCACCCCCGCCTTCTGCTGCCCCACGGTCACTAGTTGAATGAAAGAAAAAACTGGAAAATCGTAACTAATTCCGCAAGCACATGAGTTGCCCGCGTGCCACGGAGCCGAAGCGGCTGAGATGGGCCCCTCCATCGGACAAGGAGGCTGGCTACGGAGGTATGAAGCTCCGATCGAGCAACGATACACAAGGGCAACCCCGGTGGGAAATTTGTTGTGCCATTCGCTCTTGAAATTGATTGTAATCACGAGAGTTGGACTCTGAGAGTACACAACTCTTGGAAACCTAGAGCTGGCGGCTTTGCTAGCAGAACTCATGGGCAAGTCGAACAACATCATCAACATTGGAGCAAGCTACTATAAAAAAATCATGCACATCTTTTTTTTTCCGGCTGATGGGTCACTGATGCAGAGTCTTCCCCCCCCCCCACAAGCCCTGTCAGTTCTTTGTACCTGTTGGTACGGCGTGCGCCAAGACAAGACGTCAACGACGGGTAGGAGGTTCCGAACTTTGCCCTGTCAACGGAGTAATTTCTTTTTTCATAGCTTACAGAGTAACTAGCCCGCATCGACTAAAGAGGGCTTTCGTACCTGGCGAATTGTTTCTGCCAATTGCTTTCAACTTGTCTAGTTACAGCATGGTGCTGCCAGACGCCAGCCTCGATGCCCCGGCCCCTCCCCCCCTTGCCATATGTAAGCCGCCACAGCAACAGTATGAATGAACGAACTACGGTATTACTAGCTGGAATTGGGCCACACCATGCGACAAGTGACGCTGCTTGGCTGGTCATTGTCCACTTGCCTGCTTATTAGCAGGCGGTGGCTCGGGGCTTGTTCTGTCGCCTATGTTTGGCTCTTCTTTTGACGCATGGCGCTGGGCTGGCTATATGTGCAAGTTGTTATAACCTTTTGAGCCCCGACCCCCCTCCACCAAACGAAAGGGAAAAAAAGGGTTTTCTTTTTTTAATTTAGCAAGTTCTTGGTGAAAGAAAGTTCCTCATTGAATCGTCCATGCAGTCAGAAGACCCCCTCTTCATGTGAGAGCTGCCGCTCACAAGGCGAATGCTACCAAAACGGTCCAAGAATCGCGACAACAACTTTTCATCCAATGCACAGCCCTACCAGTGCAGCAGGACCGCGGCGCCGTCTGCTCATTCCTACGTTACCCCGCCCGTCGGGGCAGCTATTTTGGTCTCAAACGCCGGCTGGGGGTTGAAGCCGAGCCTTGCTGGGGCGGGCTGGCCTGACCATGACCGGCTTTGGTCGGTGGTGGCTGCTAACTAGTCAGTTATTTAGTTAGTTATTAGCTACCATTCGACGGTTCTGGCGGGCCGGAGCAAAAGTAAAAGCCCGTCATTTTGGTCATCTGCGATGGTTGTTGCTCGTTTCAAGGGTGTTCGCGTCAAGAGCTTGTCGGTCTCTGGTGAAAGAGAGTCTGAGCTTTCCAGCCACGACTCTATTTATAATGATCTCTGTATATTGCTCACAGTGTCTCTCCAAGGCAGATGTTTGGTTCGGTTCGCTTTCCACTAGCGTATTGCCAATACTAGCTAATGTTACCATCTCATGAGGCTCCAGCCCACCTCGAGATGGTGTGTAATCACAGATCAGTGCGCCCGCGATTGGGAGCCGAGGCTGCAAGTCCGTCAGGTATTATAATTTTTTTGGGCGCGCCGAGTCTCACATCTCAAGCCTTGACGTAGTTATCTGGCAGACACTTGCCAAAGCGTGTCGCACCCGGTGCTACCTTTTTATTCGGTTTCTTCTGGTTTCGGGCGCACTAAACTTTCCAATAAAATGTCTTGTTAATATCATGGCTCCCACGGGCGCGCAACTGATCCACCCAGAGCCTCGCTGTGCTCTCGCGCTCAGTCCTATATGTACGCCATCTTCTGATATACTACGGGGACTGAAGCCTAGGTAGTTCCAAGCCCATCCAAGATTATTCTCTCCGTTTTCGTGACTCGCAACCGAGTACCATAGGCATATCTGCAAGTGCAAGGTCATGTGCGACAGATCAACACCCAGCTTCGAGTTGGCGCTGAAATAGAACGTCAGACTCGCAAGTCCTGAATCCATACTCGTAGGTTATGGATTCCATAGATGTATATATCTGTATTTTCTTCGTATGCATTTCTAAGAAAATAAGGCTTTCAAGTAATGTAGGTTAATTTGATTGCTGTAACCTCTTCGATTGATTCGAGAAATGCATTCAGCAATGCTGCAAATGCATTTTATAAGTTGGCTCAGCAACGTTCTTTTGCGAACGCCGTTTTCGATGGATAACGTATTTATCTATGTAGAATCATATTTTTCCCAGTCGAGGTTCGGAAATGCTCAAATTCTCTATTCAGAGATTCAAGACTTTTATTGCTTTCCCATTTCAACAAAAGTGGTGGCGTACGCAAGGGGCCTACCCTGCATGTTATCGGAAGGATTACATAATCAACCATGTGAAGGCATCACGGGTCATTATTTCGCGGGGCGGCAAGCCGGCTGTTTGTGAAAAGGCACCGACAAATGCGCCACTGGAGCGGCGAAGATCAAGACTAATACACCAAAAGGCCTACGTCGTTTTCCAGAGACTATTCAAGCGCTAATCTGCATTTCGCAAACCGCGAGGCTCGAATTCTTCAGCTCAGGGCACTCTGCGTCCTCTCATACTGGCAAACAGGCAACAGTAACGTGATCCAGTTTCCTCCAACGGGAAAGAGCCAGAGACACCAGAACCCTCCCTCTGGTTTCTGGCACGCCCGGCCTCACTCAACCTGCAATTAATTACGCATCGTCAGCCTCGACGCATTTGTTGCTTTAGCTCTCCCCAGTCGCCCACCTTATCGCGCCCAATATTACTGGGGAACCAGGCTCGGCGCCAGAGAAAAAAAAAAAAAAAAAGGCGCACACTGCAGTGGCCATGTCTTCCTTCATCGTCGAATTGTGGGAGTCCATATTCGTTCCCGGCCCCACGCCCACGATCCTGCGTGCAACCAACGCCACCTTTGCCGCGCTGCAGCTCACGCTGTTTGCGCTTCTCGTCGGCACCTACAGCATCCACTTTGTCGTCCTCTCCATCCTCTCCGCCGGCCTGTGGTGGTCCATCAACTGGTTCGCGGCCGAGCTAGAGGCCGCAAAGGCGCGAGGAGACTTGCCTTCTGGCGGCGGCAGCGGCGGCGGCGTCCCGGCTCTCGGAGACGACAAAGAGGCGGCGGCCACCGGCCAAACGTTCGCCGCGCTCAAGGATGGCGGCAGCGACGAGGATACCGAGGTGGAGGGCCAGGCCGAGAAAAGGCGAGGTAAAAGGGGCCAAAAGGGGGGCAAGGAAAATGTTGTCAGAGTGGTCAAGGCGTCGGCAGATGTTGAAGCAGTCGAAGCAAAGGGAGAATTGAAACATCGCGTCGCTTCCTTGTCGGACTCGACGGGCATGTCCCAGTCGAGTGCCAGTACCGAGGATGAGTGGGAGAAGGTCTCGGAGAGTGAGAATGACAAGACCAAGTAACGAATGAACGGGGGGCATAGGTCGCTACACTTCATAAAGTGTGCGTGGAAGGTATATATTCAATATGAAAAATCATGGTTACGTACATGGATCCAAATCAATCTGGTCATGTGCTACGAAAGAAGAAAGAAAAACTCTGGCAGCCCAAGTATCAGTCTCTACTCCAAATGCCTCAGTTTCCTTGTAACAATTGCAGAAACGATTGTGCTCATGGCACCAATAAAGAGGCAAACAGAAATCGCATTCGGCCCAGTAGGCGCTGCAGGCGGCGTCTTGTCTCCGTCCGCACCCAGTTCCCGGCTCTTGCCGGGCTCGAGTATGCCAAAGACAATCATGGAGATGAAGGTGCCGACAAACTGCGGCAGCGTAGTATACACGTTGAGGATGCCAAAGTATATGCCAGAGAGCTCCGCCGACGAGGTTGAAGCCTGGGAGCCCTCGCCGAGCACCGTCATCTCGATATCCTGGCTAGGCAGCGGACGATAGGTAGATCCGCCCTCACTTGCAAGTTTGTTGACTTCAATACCGAGAAAGGCGCTGGGTGCCCATCCTGCGATTGCCCATGGACTAGGATAAGACGTAGGTTAGCTTACTGCCGCCCCTCTCTCAACCAACCGCATCAAGGAACAAATACATACACTGCGCAGAGGCACACGAGCGCAGTGGCAAAGCGATAACTCGTAGCAAATGGGGCAAACATCATGGCGACTGCAAAGAGTACATGGCCGCAGATCCATGCTGTCAGGAGATCGGGTCGCGATACTTTGCAGATCTTGAGCACCGCTGCGAGAGCTGGATGCGGACGCTGCGTGTACGCTGCCTCGTCAGGCGACCGCACGACGAGCGGGAGCACCAACGACCCCGTGAGCGTAATCATGGACGACAAGACAAACGCCTGGCTGCCGATGCGACCAATGTCTCCGAGGGTGTCGCCCGACTTGGCCGACTCGGAGGCGTCGTAGCGAAAGTACGTCTCGCCGACCCAGGTGGTGCTGTAGAAGAGAAACGGGAACCAGCCGATCCAGGACCAGAACTGCGCCCAGCAGATGGCGCGGATGCGCGGCGGCAGGTGGCGGATGGTGTGGTAGATTTGCGTGACGACCTGGAACCGGTCCTGGGACGACTGCCGCGCCTTGTCCCTGCGCGCGTCCGGGAGGAGCACCTTTTCCGTCACGGCCCAGCAGGTCACGGCCGTGGTGCCGAGGATGGCCAGGACGGCAATGATGGTGAGAAGCTTAAACTGCGTGTCGCCAAACGTGGTGCCTAGAATCCGGACGAGGTCGACGGCGCCGCCAGCGTAGCCGACGACGTTGCCAATGGCGGACATTCGACTGGCTAACCGGAGCAGAAAGAAAGGTTTGGCGAGATTTAGTATGAGGCTGGAGAGGACAAAACGCTGGCTTTCGCGACAGAGAACTTACCCCAGGCGGCACCTGACTGCTGCTTCTCAATAGGTAGTGTATCGACAATGAGACTCCGCGAGCAGGACATTACTTGACACTTTAAATGAGCCGATGGTTTGGTGCGGGCAGCAGAGTATCTTACCGGCGTTGATGGCGAAATCAACAACATAGATGGCTAGTACGGCGAGAAAGATTGTCGGAACCCGGGCAGCTTCCGCGTCTTGGATCAATAGACCGACCAGCTCCTTTGTGAATCCCAAAACGAGCATGGCAACAGCTACAATCGCCGCGCCAAGCACCATCATCGGTCTTCGGCGACCCCATTTCGACGTGTTTTCATCCGAAATGACACCAATCACGGGCTGGACAATGAGACCCGACAGCGGTCCGGCAATCCACACCATGGATGTGTTGCTCTTGCTCAGCCCCAAGCTCAGCAGATACGGAGTACAATCTGGTGAACAAGGTCGTCAGCTCTGCGCATCCCGCCCCGAAATCCCCCCCAACAGAGGATGTCAAAGTTTCTCTACTTACACGTCATCTCGACACCCCATGTAAACCTGCATGACAGATGATAAGGTGTCAGTCTCTTGACAGAGCTTTGCGCTCTTTGAAGTCGAGGGTTACTTACGTGATACCAATGGTGCAAAAAGTGAGCAGCACCATGCGCATGGCCTCACTCGAGCCCCTGATGGAGGACTCGCCTGCAAAAGCAGCCATATTTGTGGGTGAAAATTCTACCTCACAGCCAGAAAGCAAGAGGATACCTCAATGGCGAGTACTAAGCATGACACTGAACAATTGAACAAAGTTGGGAGTCTCGATGGGCCGCGTCGCGATGGGCCTCGATGGGCCAGCTTGTAGGTAGATAGACGCGCGCCTCCCTACCTAGGTAGGTATTTAGCGTGATGCTCCCAGGTGTTGCGTTGTCGACCCAGAGTCGCCGCGCGCGCGCGCGTAGTGGTCAAGATGTGAGCAAATAGTGTCGCACCGTTCGTATACGGACTCAAAAAAAAAAAAAAAAAAAAAAGAGCAAAGCAAAACGGAGCAATCGATGGACAGACGACGAAAATGCCGTGATGTAATGTGCTGAAATTAGGAGGTGCCTAAAGACACTGTAGCCGGCCTTTTCAGCCCCTCTAGACACTGCGCCACTTTTCTAGGTAGGTATGCATAGGATAGGCCAAGGTTTTTCAAAGAGCAGGCAGATCCTTACTGATAAACATTAGTTACTCGCAACAAAAATGCCAGCAAGCAAGTCATTGTAGTGGCGTAGGCCTTTTTTGTTTCTGGCTCTTTAATACATACACATTCATCAATCCCCCCTTTTCCTTTCCATTTTTCCTTACTCGTTCTGTGCCATCAAAAGGCGACAAGTGGTGGGCCTGAACTACGTAAAAGGTGGCATCTCATGCAACGTCCGTACTCATTAGAAATATAAAGTAGATTGAGTCAAAATAATTGGGAATTTTGGGAAAAAAACCTCTGCCAGGCCTGTAGGCTTTGATCACAGAGCTGTCGAAAGATAAGTAAAGAAAACAAGAAGCTGCTTCGCAATGCTCGAGGACAAAACAACAAATTTGCAAGGAAATTGTAAACGCCATCGCCCATAATTCCTTTCCTTCCTTCCACCAAAAAAAAAAAAAAAAAAAAAGAAAAAAAGAAAAAGAAAAACAATTCAACGGAAAAAAAGACCTCTTTGGCCATACCGTGTGTACTTTGTGCCCCTTTGCCGTGCCTGCGCCCTTCTCCTGTTTGGTGCTGGACCCGAGCGTGGGTACTGTCAACCAGCAACCCATTTCGGCATCAAAACTCTATTTCTTTCATTATGTTCCTCAAATCACTGTATCAACGCCTGCGGAGGTCTTGGGAAGAAGAACAAGGAGAAAAGAAGAAGCAAAAATTTGACGCAACAAGTCCACCTTCGAAATTCAGTGCGGTTGTTATGAATCGGCCAGCTTGGCAAAATGCTTGGACCAGATCCAGCCAACCATTTCTGTCGGATCGTCTTGGTTCTTGGCAAGCCACAACTCTCCCTTCTCTGCGATGATATCGAATATCTAGTATTGTAGGTTAGCCGCTGCGGAACTCTTGCAAATTGCACCAAAAACAACTTACCTCGCCGGCTTGGTATGTCAGATAGGGATATCCAGCCTCGTGCTTGGTTGTTTCGATATTAAACTCAAACAGAGAAGCCGCAAGCCATAATATGTTATAGCCATCCGATCCTCGGCCCCTCTCGCGAGACGATGCGCGTGATGATCTCTGACTCTCTTCTGGGCCATCAGGCAAAGGGAGAGCAGAATGAAATAGATTGGAGAACCTCACATTTTCTTGCTGCGCATGACTGGACGTGTATGTCGTAGTCGAGTCTGATCGCTGGACAGACGCCATGTCTGCGCTCTGCCGTTGCAGAGCGCCAGACTCAAAGCTCTTACCAGTACTTGGGCGTGTAGAGGTGTGCCCAGTGCCTGTGTTGGAGCGCGAGCTCCCAACCATGTCGCCAGATTTGGGCGACGCCGAGTTTGCTCCGTAGCCTTGAATACCGGCGTAAAAGTCTCGGTAGTAGTATTGATGCGGGTTCGTGACAGTAGCCACATTACTACTGGAGCTGCCTGCACTAGGTGACATGGTAATGCCTGCACTACTGCGCTTGCCAAAGTCTGGAGCCGGTAACGTTGGCGCACTCTCGTCATTGACAGAAGATCCACGCCCACGCCGTTCAATTTCGGAATATCGTAAACGGTACTCGGTGGATTGAGATGATCGTACCTGCAAATCAGGATTCAAGATGCCGATGGAAGCAAGCTGGTCAGCGGCGTAGGGGTAGTCACGATTGAAAGTAGCAACTATATTGTCAACAGTTGGGACATCTGGGCCATCACTGAGGACTGTCCTCAGCTTCTCTGTCCACATTTTATACCAGTTGGCTTGGATGTTGACAAAGTTGCCGAGGCAGATTTTGCCAACCTTCTCCGTCATGGCGGATAACCTCGGTAGCTCCGCCTTCAGAGCATCATTGAGTGCATCATATTGCTCAACCAGTTCCCGCAGCTTTGGTTCTAGTGTCTTGCCGCCGCGTCGTTGCTGATCGGCTCGCTCGTAATCGAGCCGGCGCTTCTGTCGCTTCTTCATCGCCAGCGAGGGATTGCCATATGCTTTGATAACTTGCTCAAAAGGTTCAATCACTTGCTTGCGGACTTGCCCAAGATGTTCCTCCAATGCCACCTTTTCCAAGTCTCGCATGGAGATGTTGAACTGGACCCATTTGCTCTCGATTTCAGGGAAGTTGCCAGGCTGCAGTCTCATAACCAGCTCAATCGATGAAAGGTACTGCAGGAATTCGTGCACATATTGTGATATTTGCCGCGTGTAATACTCAACGTCACGAAGGACGACCTGCAGTTGAACAAAGTCATCACCAAACTTTTCATTCAGTTTTGCGTAGATGGGGTCATCAGGAACGCGACTGCCGGACGACTGCAGCTTATCAACACGTTTACCAAAAGCACGAGCGAAACCAGCCTTGACATCTGTGTCCTTGTGCTTTCTGCCAACAATCTGTCCAACCAGCTCAAAGTTCTTTTTTGTCTTGTTGATCTCGATGATGGCGGTTTCTAGCGAGTCTTTGGTTGTTGTGAGACGTTCTCGGTCCGGGTGATCCTGGGGGGTGTACTGGAGCAAAGTCATGATTAGGTTGGGGTATTTTGTGATCCTCTGCATTGGCTTGATGAGAAGAGAGTCAAGATCCCAAGCTGCGGTCAGGTCCTTGGCAACTTCGTTGCATTCTGCCAGCCAGACTTGGACGGCCGAGTCTTGCTGTATCTGAATAAGCTTTTTCGCGGCCTGGTCACTATTTCGCAGGAACCCTTCGTGGACAGTTTTCATGCGGTCGAGATGACGCTGGAACACGGGACCGACCGTAGTTTCGCGATCGCCGGCATCGCTGATATCGCTCGACTTGATGGTTCCTGGCTCAATGTTTGTCGGTATTTGGGGGCTTTTGGCGGTTCGTCCGCCTTTGGGAACATATACCGATGCGACTGCAGCCTTTACTTCAGCCAAGAAGAGAGTATGAAACTCGATTATTTCATGGCTGTTGCGAAAGATAAGTTTCACGGTCTGGTCATCCAGGCGCGGACATGCTTCGGCAGTTCCCTTGTAGATCTCTTCAACAATGTTCATGTCACGTACGAATACAGCCTCGGTATCGACCAGTTCCTTGATAACATTGCGCCGCTGCACGAGTCGATGTCGCTCCTTCTCTGAAGGTGCATCCGTATCTTGATGGAGAGACTTGCCGTCACTATCAGTCCCTACAATTTTGCATGAGTCATTGTCTGCCGTGTCGAAAGAGGTAGTGTCAACAGATCGAGGGGTATTGGCGTATGTCATATAAGCCTCGCTATTTCGTGCAGAGTCCAGCAGCGTGGTGGTAGATTGAGAGGCCTCATATATCGCACTAGAGTTTCTAGAATGAAGTGCGGAGTCGGCTGCAGTCTGCGGAATAGGTGGCGGTTCGTGTACTGGCGGTGAGGGAAGCAGTGACAGACGCTGGCTTGACCCAGGCGACAGGTAGGGTATTGAGAACCCTTCGCCCGTATCGAGCTCAGGGAGTTGGTGGTCGGTCGGTGTTGGCGGTAGTTGCTTCTCAAGTCTCGGAGCAGAGCTTTCCAGAAAAGAATCCTGACGTGGACTCGTAGCGGATGAAAAAGGCGCTGGATGATGGATGGAGGTAGGGCTATCCATGGATATTTCAGAGCCAACAATATCGAGCTGTCTTGAGCTATCGATAGAGAAGTCTGTCCATGCGGATTGATTGCTCGTGCGGTCTGGGCGGAATCTCGGAGACGGGATCCCGAGAGTACCAGACACAGGGTATGAGCCACGCTCTGAGGCATACTGCTGAAGATCATCGAATCCGCTGACATCGGAGGAGGCACATGTCGATGCTCTTTTCGAGTCCAGCTGCTCGCTATATCTGAATTCGGATCTGAAGTCCGATGCTCGTTCATATCGATCATTGTCATCAGTGTCTTCGGTACATGCGTCCGGGTCCGTCGTCGCTGCCTCTGACCGAGGATAGGCAATGTGCTGCATGCCTTGAATGATTTCTACCTCGGACTGGCAGTCAGACTCATCACCTAGTTCTGGCCTCGGAAACAGCCCCGTTGGCCCCTTCTGCTGAGTGTGCGATTGCGACGTAGCCGCTGTAGATGGAAGCTGGTCTGCCAAAGCCGTAGATGTGGATGGCAGATGAAAGCCATCATGTTGCACTACGAATTGTGCATGCTCTTGTGCACGCTGCTGCTCTTCTTGCTCATGTGAGAAAGGGTATTGGTAATCGGTCTCGGTGGGTGTGGAGGTGGGAGCCGGCGCAGCTGGGCTGGGACTCGGTGGCTTAACAAGAGTAATGGGAACCTCAGGTAGGTGTTGAGCGGGTATTGGCGGCGCAGTCTGTGGTTCGCCGTCGAATTCCGTAGCCTCAGAGGTGGCAGACGCTATGGAAGCTCGTTTACTGACTGGCGGCACCACAGGGCTGGATTGAGGATAGCTACCTGGAATACCAAGCGTAGGCGAGTCCTCAACGGTAGCGATGTTGGAGTTGGCAATTGCTGGGGATATCGTTAATGGTATTGAAGGTGTCGTCAATTTGGTTGCTGGTACAGGTGTTGGAGTAGCTTCTCTGGCAACGTGAGTAGCCTGATCGATAGCATCGCGAGGTATCTGCGGGACAGGGGGAATATCGGCTGTGCCGTCAACTGTTTCTGTGGCAGCAATTGCACCTTGCTCGGCCCTGTTGGGCTGAGTCGCAGCCCTTTGCCTTGCCTCTAAAGCTTGAGATTCGCGGATGGATTTACTATACGCCAAGCGAATATGTTCTCGTCTTTGTTCGAAATCGATAGGGCCTGCGGATATTTTTCGCCGCCTCGCTGCTGGCTCCTTACCCTTGGAGCGGGTAGATTTTGCTGCACCAGGGTCCTTGGGTTTATTGGATGTGCTAGTCAACGACTGACGCGGCCGTGAACTTCGAAGCGTAGGCGAAAGCTTGGGGTTCGTTATGGATTGAGATCGTAGTCTTCTGCCATTGCCGTTCGCAGAATTATTCAGGCTTGGCGGCGGCGGCCTTCGCTCCCTGACGGTTGGGGTTGGCGTTTTACTTGATGAAGTGGGTGTCTTGGCTCGAGAGGGCGGCGGTGTGATTCTCGAGGCTTGTACGCTGGTAGAGGCTGGTCGGCGAAGGTTGGCAGGTGACGTTCCCCGCGGAGGTGTGTTGTCGCCCGAGCTGCTTGCTGGGCTATGAAGCCTTCGTACGGCGACAGGCAATTTTGAGGCGGAATGGGAGATTAGTACATTGTTAAAGCCTGTGCGTAATGCAATCGGCGTTCTGCTGGAGGAACCGCGGGAGGAAGCATCGCTTTGTGACCGTGTGCGTGGACTTTGATCACCGCTGCCTGGTAACGCGCCGGCTAGGGGGTGGTGTGTTGAAGCACTGGCATAGGAGCTCGGGAGTGAAGGCAAGTCTGCATCCCGATCTTGATTCGATATGCTGTGAAACGTAGATTTGGTGTGAATGCTGGAATCCGAGGTGCTTCGGGGGCGAATCTCGTCAATGCCAAACCCAGCTGTCGCAGAATCGTGCTGCTCTGGAGAAACCTCACCAAAGAGAAGACTCGTTGATTGACCAGGTCGCTGCTGGGCATGCGGCCTTCGGGACAGCTGCGGCAGAGTAGAAGGGGTGTCGACGATAGCGGAACTATTTATTCGACTTGCAAATGATTGATTGCTGCGGAATGACCGGGGCGAAGCCATCTGACCCTGAGAGGTGTCAAAGCCATTGGCCGTGGGGGTCTTGGGCTCCTTGGAAGCGTCGAGGCCGTTGCGAGATGCGATGGAGGATTCAGCAAGGCCGCGATGCTGCCGCGAGGTTGATTGTGCAGATCGAGAAGGCATGCTGGGGATGGTTGAGACGACACCCTTTTCATCAAATCTCTTCTTGAGATCCTTGACACTAGGACCACCCTTGGGTCTCACAATTGGCCCGGAGACCGATCGTGTAGGTTTCTGTAGGCCCGGGCCGCGTAGTGATTGTGTGACAAGCCCGTCAACGTGGCTTGATATGCCTGCGGCGTCGTTGCCGTTGGGGAGGGTCGGCGGATGAGCGAGCGTGGATGTCATGATGTGCGAGGTGGATGGAGGTGAAGTGGCTACGTCAGCTGGAGCGAGTACTGAAGAGGACGCAGGGTCGCCAAGAGGCAGCCGGTAGGATTTGTAGAAATCGTCGGGATCTAGAGAACTGATGGGGGTAGCATCGTGGGCGAGAGGGGACGCCAACGCAGCAGCTGATGATGCTAGCTCTGCGGGAAGAGACTGATTGTAGGAGGCGGTGGTCACGTCGGCGGGTGAGGGTGCGTATGTGACAACGGATTCAGGGTAAAGGAATCGCGTATCAGGATGCGAATGGTCTTGTGCGCCTACCGACGAGTCGAGGGCTGAAGGGTCGATCGAGGTGGGAGCGGCGGTGATGGCTTGGTGATGATGGGCGCTCGTGTCTGGAGGGCCAGAGTCTGGGTCCTGCTCCATGATGGGCAGAACCTAGGCATGGGTCGGGCTCGACGGGCGAAGCGACTGGTCGAGAAGACGACAGGAAGCCCATGCAGGCGCGGGCATTGATGCGCTGGCTGGGCAGAATCGGTTGGCGGAAGCAGGACGCGGGAGGACGATTGGGAGATGGAGCCTTGGGTAGTTTGGGGTGCGACAGGGCCAGGGAGCCAAAACACTGGTGGGCGGGCGTGCAGGCGTGTGGCTGGTGGAGAGGGAGAATTGAATATATTGAATAGCAAAGGTTGCTGGCAAAGTGGCTGAAGTGCAGTGGGTACCTACCTCGCTAGGTACGGATACAGCAGTCAAACAATCTAGGTACAGCAGTCCAAGTGCCCTGTTGGCGCGTCGTTCCCCGCTATAACCTTGCCTGCCTGGTGTGAGTGGCTAGTGGCGCACTTTAGTGCCGCTAAAAGGTGGCTAGAGTTTGAGCTTGATACGGCAGCCTGTGCGGGCCGCGAGCCCCTTGTCCGTACCTGGTAGGTGGCAGGTGGCTGAAAACTTATTAATAAGCCTACTTGTGCCATCTGCTGGCCACGACCTTTAATTTTGTCTCGCCATGTTGGGCACCTATTTTCTCAGAGCTCGTTCTCTTGGAGCCCGATGCTTTCACTCGCTATACGGATACATATTGAAGCAAATGTTCTCGTATTATTCCCCGTACTGATTCGCCAGCTATAGCCAGGTGCCACCAAGTCTGTCCTCCACTAAAAACTAAGTACCAGTACGAATGCAGGTGCGGATATTATTTAGCATGGCGCGATTGCAAACAACACCACATGCTCCCCCATTTACTACCTATTTAATTATTTACAGTCCGTCTACAACATTCACGTCAGCATCCTACTGAGCAGATGCAATCAATTCCTCATGGATGCCCTTTAGCCACGCCAACTATTCTACAAAGGTTGCCGTTCTCGTAACTCGTGTGGCTTGCTTGATGAAGCAGCGCATCTTTCGATGCCTTCTTTGCTTCAAGCTCGCCTTACTAATTGTCGGGTTGCCAATTTGCTTGGAAGCGGTGATCTCTTTCGGATTGTCCGGGATCTCCTCTCCGTCCTGAAATATCTCGTCCAATTCATTTATCTGGAACTTACTGGTAACTGTAAATAGCACCAGGCCGCCACACTAACATCCCTGCAGATCAAGCCAGCCATGTAAATCATCGTGCGCGACCCGAAGCCGTGGCTGTCTCCGATGAGCCATGGGTCAATCTCTTTTCTTTACCTGGAGGCTGCCTGGAGCCGACATCACGATGCCAGTGTACGAATAGTTAGACCGCACAGACGTGGCCAGCGATTGCGAGCAAGTCAGGGGCAAGGTCTTACTACAATGATTAGGGGTCTTGAAGAAGCTCAATCAAGGTTACCCCAGTCTGGATTTCGGAAATCTACGCCGTTCAAGTGCATAGCATGCCCACGCTGTCCGTGCTCACGAAGTGGTTAGGCCTTTCCTGGCTACTCTCTGGCCGCTGTTGCATCAACTACAACTCCTTTGAATGGCCCCGTCGAACCGACCAACCAGTGAAAATAGGCGACGTGTTACAGATAGCTCGTGCCGCCATTGCATTGGCGCAACCCTGTTGGCGATTTGAAACAGAGGCGTTTCCAAAGCCGCAAATTTTTCTTCCTTCACCTCCCGCGCCGCCTTCCTACCCTCGTCTATGAGCCATTTCACCGTCAATTTATTTGTAGCTTCTTCCGTGCGTACTCGGATGCGAACGTCAGGGGTAAGGACGCAAAGGAGATTTGCATATGCAGACTTCCGTCACAATGGCACATGCAACATTGGACCTTGTATATCTCAATCGTCGCATTACGGAGTACTGAGGAGCTCCTCACGACTGTGGCCCACAATCGCAAGGCTAACCCCAGCAGAACTCGTTTAATTCGTCGTACTGCACGATTATCACGCCGCATGCTGAAAAAAAGGAAGCAACAAACAAGCGAAACCTTATACATGGTATCAATATTTCTGCATGAGCTGTGCCCTGTTTGACAAAGGCCTAGCCACCTATAACACGATATAAATACGTGACCTGTTTACCATTGATGATGGATATGGCACAGCCACATCAAGTACATAGGGGTGAGCCACAAGTAAACAAGCCACAAGACATCGCCAGGTCAATGCTCCGCCCGTGCTGTTTGTAGGCCGCGTTCGCGTTGATACCTTCCCAAAATATGACGCGACTTTTGGAGACGGACTATAGTCCGATGATTGAGTCAAAATGTTCAAGCGAAAAAGGGTTCATCAAGACGCGTCAACCTGCAAAAAAGTTCAGAAGCCGCCTGCCACGCTGCCGCTGAATCGTGATCTGCTCGACATCTTCTATCCCCATTGTGCATCGCTGAGGAAATATATCCTTGCAAGTCTGCCGCAAGCCTCACGGCTACGAAGGCGTAAGATTGAATCACTCGGTTCAAATCCGGATCGTTGTGCTATCGAAAAGGACCTATGCCAGCTTCTGGACTCGACGCTTGTTTGCTATCGGCAGCTTACACCCGAGGCATCAGACAACAGGTGGGAACAATGGTTGTCGTTTTCGCAAAAAGGAGAAGACTCTAGTGTATCCTTGACAGGAACATCGCCAATTTACTCTCAAGCCGAGGTTTGTTCGTCTCGCGGCCCCCCCTATTCTAATGACTAACTAGCCTAGATTGTCGACTTCGTAATCTGGCTGCTATTCTCGCGAGATAAGAGTGGCTTTAGTGGACCGAAGCATCTTCTTTGTGATGGATATCGCAGAAATGCCAACCAAAAGGCAGATTTAGAAAATATCCCCGGCGTCTTCAAGCGGTACCCTAATGACCAGGTGGCTAGTCTAAAGGCGAGCCCTTGGCCGCAGTTGCTGGCGCTGCTGGGTCAGTCCGGGGAAAAAATCATGATCAATATGCTTGTTGATTGTTCCATATTCGTTGCTATTGAGCCGGGCTGGAACAACTTCTACCAGATTTCCGGTAGGAGCCATGGCCATCTTGATGCCGAGAGCAGCTGCTGACACACTAGTCAGGATACCCAATATCGGAGCTCGAATATGGGCTGGAGAATCAAAGGGAGTCCGAGAGTACGCAGCGCCTGCGAAAGATATCCGAGATCACCCTTGTGCGGAGCAGAATGTTCTATGCGCGGCCCTCGCTGACGTCCAAAGGGAATATACAAGCAGGGTACAAACGCACCCGTAAGTAATTGACAGCTACCGGGCAGGAATGATATTGACAGCTTCAGATGTTCTGAATCGGTATCCTCATACTCCGGATAATACAAATACCGGGTCAGCTACAACAGATAAACAAAACTTGAACACTGCCAAGGTCATGATGTACATCTTCCCAAGACAATTTGGCTTCCACAATGTCTTTACATCTACGGTCAACCGCAAGACCACTGCACAAAAGTTCCAAGACTATACCGCCAGAGATGATGAGGTAACACGCCATATGCGCTCTGATCGAAGATTTCTTGCGCAAGGCGTGCCCAAGATCCCTAAGCGGCTACGAGGCACAGCTCAGGACCTTGTTCGTCGACTCCAGATTCGCCATCACCGGTGCTCATACATTGAGCTTGTCCGACACTATTGTCCTTCTCCTCTGGATGCGCTGCGCAAGAAGGCTCGAGAGAAACCTGCGCCGATCTCGACGTCGCGGATTGCGCCGGGTCAGGTCACCGACGAAATGTCAGGCAAGAACCTTGCCGCTGCCGTGCAACAAGCACCGCAGACACAGACTCGTACTCAGGGCTCCCGTATCTTTGAAATCGACCCATCGGTTCCCGTTGTAGACTTGGCGACACCGCTCGGTCACGTTTCGGCCTTTCTACAAGCAGCCCTCTCCAAAGTAATTCCCGATGGCTTCTTTGGTGAAGACAACGATCTCCACCACAACAAGGCACTACTCGCCAAAAAGGTGCATCATTTTATCGCACTACGTAGATTCGAAACCATAAGTCTTCATGAACTATCGCAAGGATTCAAAGTATGTTTCCTCGACAACCGCATTTGGTTCGTATTCGTCTGACACTGACGCAGATTTCTAATCTGGCATGGCTTCAGCTGCCTGACCGCAACGGCCAAAGACCTAGCCGAAATGAAACACTGAAGCAGCTCGAACTATTTCACGAGCTATTGTATTATGTCTTTGACTCTCTGCTAATCCCACTGGCGCGCAATACCTTTTACGTGACAGAGTCGAGCAGCCACCGGAACCAAGTCTTTTACTTTCGACACGACGTTTGGAAAATGACTTCTGAGCGCGCCATGAGCGCCATTAAGGATGGGATGCTCGAGGAGCTCAAAGTCGGTGACGTTCAGCATTCAATGGGCGCCAGGCGATTGGGGTTCAGCCAAATTCGCTTGCTGCCGAAAGGCGCAGCCCTGCGTCCCATCATGAACCTTCGACAGAGATATTCCACCCAACATAATCAAAAGATACTCGGTCCTAGCATAAATGCAATCTTGGCCCCAATACACAATGTCTTGAAGCTTGAAAAGGTCGGTCCAGGCGCAACAGCTCACTGATCAGGCAATTACTAATAGGTTTTCAACAGCATCTCAAACCCTCAAAACTTGGGGCGACCCTCTCCTCTGTAGCAGATATATACACGCGGCTCAAGGAGTTTCGGAGTCACTTACCCAGTCCGCTTCCACGATTGTACTTTGTCAAGGCAGATGTCCAATCAGCTTTCGACACCATCCCTCAGCAGGCTGTTCTCAAGCTCATGACGGCAATCCCGAGTCATGCGAACTACAAAATCTTCAAGCACGCCGAAGTCAAGGCGGGCAAAAGATCTTCCACCGGCTGCCCTTCAACCGTCCACGATGACGCCAGCGCAGCCACAAAGCCACCACCAAAACCCGTCCGCCGCTGGACCGCCACTGCCTACCCGGGCAACGAGTCGCGCCCATTCCAGCAGCGTTTGGAGGACAGCAGCGAGACTAGCAGCGGTGCCGTCGGCGTCGGCGCCGTTCATCAGCGCAGAAACACCATCTTTGTCCACAGCGCTGTGCAAAGCCGCCATGACACGCGCGACTTGCTTCACCTGCTCGCCGAGCACGTCACGCAGAACCACATCAAGGTCGGCAAAAAGGTATTTCGGCAGCGTCAGGGCATCCCGCAAGGCTCCGTACTATCATCGTTCCTGTGCAACTACTTTTACGCCGACCTCGAGGCCAAGCATCTGGGCTTTCTCAGAGATGAGGATACGCATGCGAGCCGCAGCCTGCTCCTGCGCCTCATTGACGATTTTCTGCTCATCACCACGGACAAGAGAAAGGCGCAGCGATTCGCCGAGGTGCTGCACCGCGGCGTGCCAGAGTACGGTGTGCAGGTCAACCCCAAAAAATCGCTCGCCAACTTTGCCGTGTCCGTGCCGTCTGGGGACGGGCAGCCCGTGGAGATGGCAACCGTGGACAGCGGCGCTGATTTTCCGTACTGCGGTGTACTGATTAGCTGCCGCACGCTGGAGATGAAGAAGGATTGCCAGCGAGCGGAGCAGATTGGTGAGTTTGCTGGTTGCATGCTGGGTACCGTGGCTTGTCGGTCAGCTCCCACCGCTAACGAGAAGCAATTAGACGTATTTAATACCCTGACGGTTGAGCATGGCCGTTTACCAGGCCAAACCTTTGAACGAAAAGTTCTTGGTACGTTCTTCTTTTTCTTTATTGCTCGTCTTGTAATTTCTTGCCTTTCTGTTGTTATGTCGCCTCTCATTTTCACTGTTATCATATCTTGTGTCATTAGAGACAGAAACGGTTCCAGGTCACAAGGGCAAATGTCGTGATCAGATTCGAGTATCTCGCTTGACATCATATTCGAAACATTTGATCTGCGAATACTTGGCCAAATTTATGTTGGCTCATGCCGGAAGTCTCACATCCGTGTCATTCTGCCTGGCTGCCAACCCCCCCCCTTCATCCTTACATCATAAAGCTCGAGATTGTGTATTCACGCATCACGCACCATAAAATCTCTTGCTTTATCAGCTAACCGCTCCACGGCAGATGCTTTCATGATCCAGTCGCACCTCATGTTCTACGACACGAGCCACAATTCGCTCGCGACGGTGCTCGAGACGCTGCGGGCCGCCTTTCGGCAGACGGCTCTCAGGATGTGGGCTTACATGCGATCACTTCACCGAACCTCTCGGCTGCGGCCTGGTTTAGTCAAGAGTATGTGTATTTACCTTGTTTCGGTTCTTTCTTCGGTTTTTTTTTTGCTCTACCTTGTGGAGGCTGAACATGCTTCCGATTACCCATACAATTCGAGCTTTTTGTAGCCTCCTCTCTCGTGTTTATTCTCATTCGTTTCTCCTGCTCTCTATTCCTCCATCTTACTTGTTTATGTCTTTTGCTCCTGCTTTCCAAGCTGGTGTACTCATGCCTGCATAAATCAAACAACTAACAGTGTCTTTTTCTCAAATTAGTGACCATCATGAGAACGGTTGAGGCTTCTTACCTTGTTCTTACTAGCAATTTCCGCAAATCAATGTATAGAGGATACGAGTGCTCTATTCGCAAGGCCCAGGTTGTTCGGTACGTTTGCCTTCTTGCCGCCCGTGTCGTCGTCAAGTCTACGAGTGTGATCAGCAAGACTAACTCCCTCATCTCCTCATTCCAGGCAAGCATATGAAGCGTTCGAAGAAGTCCTGTCTGCCAAGCAGACACAGCATACCGAGGTAGTCGCATGGCTTCGTAGCCAAATAGCTAAATGCCACAACAGCAAGTTATAGTACACCACAGAGGGTTGTAAATTGACAGTAGCTGAATTTTGTGTGTGATGATAATGGCCTGTCTATAACTACATGTTCTATGAAAGTGCGTTCGCATGCAATATCGTCTAAATTGTGAGGCCGCTCTGCCACCACGGACGCCCCGAATGCCATCGGAAGAGGTAAGAGCCGTCCCAGCGCCAGATTCCGTCGCCAGGGAAACCAAATCCAGCCGCTCTGAATAGAGAGAGAGGTACAGGCTCCAGCAGGTAAATGCCCATGGAAGCCATGTCGTCATTGAAGAAGTTCGCTGTGCTGTAGAGCCACAGAAACGTGAATAGCGCATTGCCAGCACGCCGCGTGATGATGCTGATGGCTGGCAAGACCTTGTGCGCGAGGGAAGCGAGCTGCTGCTGCACTATGATTCCTACAGCCTGCAGCATGAAAAAAGCTGGCTGCCGCCAGAGCTTGGTCCGGGGCATGGATGATAGGCTTCCCGAGGCATGCAAGAGGCCTGACACGGCAAACGTGCTCAGCAGGGCCACGAGGTTCCCCGCGGGTGTGCCCTTGCGTACCCATCCATGCTTGACGAGGAACGCTGAAGGGCCCAGAAATTGCTGCCGAAAGGTTTGGTGCCACCAGGAGCCCCAAAATCCCTCGAGACCTCGGTCAAATACCTCGCCGAGAGAGCCAAAGGCAGAAGCATACATCCAGGGGACGTTACGAGACGGATTGCGGTACAGATTAGTGCAGTAGTGAAGCATATCCACCAAGCTGGACGCCGCCGCCACGGCTGCAAAGGCGCCGGTGATTGAAAACAGCTGTCGGCACGCTTCGAGACGCCACGGAGACAAGCTGGCCAAGTACCAGGGCAGGGCATACTCTACAGACTTTTCCCGACCAAAGACAAAATAGGGGTCCTTTATCATGAACGTGCCGAGAAAGTCCAGCACGAGATATGTTCCCATGAATAGTTTGAGCCGGTGCCAGAGAAACGCTGCGGGAGGATGCAAGTATTCGAAACCGTGCTTGGTGACTGAGGGAACAGACGCTACATTGACCGGCTGTCCATCTTGTACGGGATTCGGCGTATAGGGCCTGGGAATCACAGAGATTGAGGTATTCCAACCAGTTCCGCGAAAGCTGAGGACAAGATCTGCAGCCCAGCCCAGTCTGTCAAGCAGGGGTGCTTCAGACGGGAAGCGCTGCCAGACGTAGCGTACATGTCGGCCATTTTCAGGGCGACTGATATTTCGTGATACTGTGCCGTTTGCTCCGCCTCGAAGCCGAATGTGCGATTTGGTGGTTGCGGTTTCACGACTGGTAGCATGTTCTGGCTTGACAAAGGCCTGCTCTGGTGGCGGCGCGTCGCACTCGGCGCAAGCTGCATCTTTCCCGCAAGCCACTCTGATGACTCTGGCGGCATCACGCTGTGGGTTGGTCAAGATCATATACTGGAAGCACAGCATGGTTCCATGTGTCGACATGAGCCCCGAAATCACCGCCCACGCCACGTTGACGCTCGACGCCCGCGCCGCCTGCTCGCAGTTGGCGAGGAAAGCTAGCGCAAAGACGAACCATCTCGAGCGGTAAAGCCAGGAACGGCCGTGGTGGGGAATAGCGATCCAAACAATCGGCAGAATGAGCGTGGTGATGAGGGCTTGGGGCAGGACAATGTGGCGGCGGTGTCCTTGTGCAACCTCGCGGAGAAAGGCAGCGCGGTAGTCGGCGAGAGCCAGCGGCACCAATGAACCGGATGATGCCACGACGGGCTGTGCCATTGTTTTCTCGCCTCTTTGCTTTTCTTTTTTGTCAAGGCTCTTTGGTGGGCGTGTGGGCGTGCACACGATGGGGGCCACGAAGCCAAAGTTGCAATAAGATGTGCGAATATGGATCCGCTGGTCAATAACGATCAAAGTATGCCGAAAAGCCGAGAGTAACGTTTGATGCTAAATTGAGTAATCGGCTTGCCCTAACAACGGGCACAAGCAATAGGAAGCAAGCGAAACCCAGCGGTGATTCAGGGGACGACTTTCCTGCACGGCAAGCCCAACCTCGCTCACGGCGCGTCCCTGGCCAAGAGTGTCGACGGTGTTGTCGATGGCCTCGAGGGCTCGACCAGACTTGTAGGCCACGGACGGTCGCTGATTGTAGGCTTTGTATGTGAGATGCAAATATCGCGGGCTGTGAGGAATTGCTTGGAGAGGTGAGTTGCCCAAGGTGATGTGCAGGCGGACACTTGGTGGCAAGTGGGGAGGAAATGTGCTGCAAAGTGAGACAGACAGACGCCATGCATGAAATTACGAGTATGAATGATGACTATATGCCGTTATAGAGCTAACGAGGAAGAACAAGCTTTATCAAGTAAAAATTGATCGAATAAAAGGGCAGAGGTAGCTGCCGATTATTTTACAGCCGACTTGAGATATTTGCGGCCGCTAAAAGTAAGTTGGCGAGGCTGTGCATAATGTGGTTGGACATTGTCAAGTGGGTGATGAAACATTATGTCGTTGTATTAGTACAAGTTGAAGTCGAAGCTTGCTGACTGATTATACGTGAATGATCTTTTGTTTTTCTTTAATTGGAATTTCTTTTTTCTTTTTCCTTTTTACTCTTCAATTTGTACTCATATCTTATTGCCAACCCTAACCAACCTGGTTACCAACTATGGTGGATTGTTACGTCGTAACGATGGGATACTAATGATGCTGTAATAATATTTTTTTCAACTGACGGCGAACCTGTCGCTTAACAATTTAGGCAGGTCCGCTGCCAGAAATCGGAGTTTGACTCCAGTACCCGGCGAGCGCCTTTTGCCTTTATATAGGAGATCCCCGGGCGTTAAATAATACAACAACAGTAACTGACGTCTTGCTTGTTCAAGTTCTTGATACTTTATACAAGATGGCTAATGACTGTCTTCCATTGCTGTTGTATTATTTAGCGCCGGGAAATATCCTATACAAAGGCAAAAGGCGCAAAAAAGTGTGATCCCGCCCGGGCTTGAACCGGGGACCTTCTCGGTGTTAACGAGATGCCATGACCAACTAGACCACGGGATCTGAATGCTTGGGTTCTTATTCGATACTGTCTTCCATTGCAAAGTGGTAAAATATTCTCAAAATCATTTCAATCCAAGAGATCCATCAAGACGCTGGTCACAATAACGGGAAGCGGCTCATTGTCGCGTAGCTGAGTGGATGGAACATGAGCTTGGTCCGAGTTGAAACGGCCAGGTGTCTTGCACTCCAATTTCGCCGCAGCCCCGAATTAAGCTCTAAACTGACATCTCTACAAAATTCAAAATGCCAAATGCTTCCATGTGTAAATCGAACGGCTACTGTATGTGCAGTGTTACCATGATATCGTAGATGAGTGGACAATGCCGGCCAAGACGCAACAGCGGATAATATACAGGCTAGAACATTAGACTTCAAATGCCCCGCCATCCCTTAAGCAATAACAAGGCTCTTCAAGGCCAAACGGGCAACCTCGAGTACTCGGACGCAGTTCCTGTCCTCTGGCTTACAGCTGCGCGGCGTCATCATGTAGTGCCTGTGCGGCGGTAACGTGCCCGCCGCGGCGCACGCGTCCACCAGCTCGTGGCGCTTCTGGCTGCGCTCGTCGAGCGCGGCCACGACCTCGACAAGGCCCATCGCACGAGACGACGTCCCGCCCGAGCTCCCTTCGTTGTTGCCGTAGACGTCGAGCCGGATAACGGCCAGCATGATCCGGCGCCACTCGTGCGGCTCGAGCTCTGCGTTGTCGCAGTCCGCCAGCTCGGCGGGAAGCCAGCGTCCACCGTCACCGTCACCGATGGCTTGATGGCGGTCCCAGAGGCCGCCCAGCTCGCGCACGGAAAGAGGAATGCGGCGACCCTGCTGCGTCGCCAGGCCGCACTCGCGGTCAATCATCTCAACCATGGCCGTGTACGCGTTGCAGGCCGAGGGCACGAGCGTCGCAAGCAGCATCATGTTCTGAAAGGCCTGCATCGGCGGGGGCTTGGAAACGTCCAAGAGGTCGCAGGAGCACACCTTGCAGGTGACGACTCCCTGCGCAACCCTGGACGCGTGTCGAGCTACGCGCATCGCGGCGCACACGTCCCGGGGCAGGTTAGCCAAGGAGTCGAGGGCCATGTAGAGCGCGGAAAGGCACGGGCAGGACACGGTGGGAATCGGTTGCAGGAGCTCGGAACCGCCGGTCGGGGGAGTGTATCTTTGCAGTCCTGGCTGCACAGTGGTCGCGGCTCTCGCGCGATGAGGCGGAGGCGGAGGCGGAGGCTGAGGCGGAGGCGAGAAGGAGGGTTCCGAGTGAAAGGACGTGTGCGAGCCAACAGAGAGATTGGGCGTCGCAACAAAGGCGTCTTGGCTGTCGGTGCCTGCAAAGACGGGATCGATAAAGGAAAGGTCGTTGTAAGCGGCGGCGCCGATGCCGTCGTAGGTCATGGGCAGCGTTCCGTGAAAGCCTTGCGTCGCCAATGCGCACTCGGCCTGCGAGACGGGCGTCAGAGCAAGGCCTTCTTGGTAGTCGCCGGGGAGGAGGTCGAAGAGAACCATATCGGGTGTGCTGGCCTGGTGGTCCAGAAAGTCCAAGGTGTGGTCGCCAAATGACGGCGCGGGCGGCGATGTCGCACCCATCAAGAATGAGCGAATCTCGGGCGCTGCGACGGACGGGGCCGAGGAGGAAGCGCTGCGGCGCCGCGAGGCCGGTGCCTGCTGAGCGGCATCGGGCTCATCCGCCGGGCGTTTGCGTGGCCGGCCCATCCGCTTTTGCGGCGAGTAATAGCAGGGAATGCTCTCGCGACGACAGCGCGCGCAGCCTTGGTCTTCCTTGGAGCAGGCAAGTTTGCGGGAGCCTACAGAGGAGAGACAGAGAAGCCTCCTTGTTAGCATTGTGTGGTGTGCGGGCAGCCTGATGGGAGTGAATGGGAGAGATACGTACGACACTCGTCGCAGGCCCGATGTTTAGGGACGTCGCCCGAGGCGGCAGCAGGCTTGGTACCGGCCATGCTTTTGATCCTGGCAGGCGAGAACGGCATAATAATAAACGGCGGTTACGGAAGGTCGATGAAAAAAGTTGGAAGCAAACGGGATGGGTGGTGTTTCGGGGGCGTGACGAGGCTATTAACCATGTACTACCTACTGGAGTACAGTGGGTGTAGTTGGGAGGTAGGTGCGCTGCTGACAACGGCCCACGCGTGCCCGGTAATATGCGGTGCTTAGTTACAGTGGTGGGCTGGGCGCTGACTTTTGAGCTAGTTTTCCGACGGCGCTTTTGGCGTTTGGCGGAAGCTTGGCGAGCCAGAGCAAATCGTGCGGCGAGATGGTGGCGGATTGAGGTTGTTCGAGAATAATCGGTCAAAAAAGCGAGTGCAAAGGAAAGCAGGACAGAAGGGTGGTGGACTTTATAAACCAGCTCATAGATGCTGTCCTGGTGGAAAAGAAGGCTGGCCAGTGGCTCCGGAAGTTCGGATGGTGGCATAGTTGTGGAGTATAATACGTCTGCATTGCTTCAAGGCCATGATAGGTTGCCTTGTCGGATATACCATCTGAATGTAGTAGCTGTGAGGAGACTGGGAGAATAGCGCTTCTTTCAGTCTTGCCCATGACGCTATTCGCAGGGGTGTTTGCTCACACGCCCCAGGTCAACTGGTATATTTTAACTGGTGTGGGCGTGCCAGTACCGTCGGTGCTGGACAACCGACAACTGACAACTGACAACAAGATGGGCCCTCATTCCCGAAACAACTGTCCATAGTTCCGCGAGGGTACAATACGATGCGCCATGAATTGAATCAGGCCGCCTATTTCGAGGGCAGGTGAGGGGAAATGAGTGTCCCGGATGGTTGGTGAGCTGTTGGGTTGGTGGAAAATGACAATCAGCCCCGAGCTGAGGTTGCCTTGCTCGATAAACTAGCTCGATTAAGCAGCGCCCCGCCGCAGACGAGAAAAGAGGGGATGGCCGCTAATTTTAGGGCTGCGGCTATTTATTAGGTACTTGGTCATGGAATTCAAGGCCACGGCGATGCGGCGTGCAGCGGTGACGGGCGCCAATCCTCAGGGGCTTCCGGTGGTAATCTACTTGAATGTGGTGCCTCTTGGAGGGCCTTGATGCTGCCAAAATCTACAAAGAATCAAGTTAGACGCGGCTGAGCAAAGATGTTGTTGAATGAGACAAGGCGGTGCCGATTCAGCCGAGCCAAACTACCTAAAGTTAAGACGGCGCACCTGTCAAAATCAGCAATCACCCGGTTCTGTGCGAGCATAAGAAACGGAAGAACCCAAAATGTTAGTTATAATACTACGCCTTCCAAGTTCTGCTCTTTTAGGCTCGCCGGCGGCGTTTTTTATTCACACTAGACCCGTTGAAACGGGCAGATGATTTATTCAAGTCCCCGCCGGCCCCTTCCCCCCTTGCTCGATCAGAAGTCGGGCAGCACCAAGCTAGCCCAGCACCTCTAGACGGCCAATGACGATGGAGTCGGGCAAGCCTCGCCTGGCTCACCTTGATGGATGATTCATCGGCGACCCCGCATGTACGAGCGGCTTTGTTAAAAGGTGCTCGTTGTTGGTTGTAATGCAGTATAATTAACGAGAATTGGTTGAACGCTTTTGATATTCAGTCGCGGTGCCGTATTATTGGCAAGGCTTCTTGAAACCCCCCCCCCCCCCCCAACTATAGTAGCAGATCTGCATGTATAATACGAGCGCGGGATCGTGTACTGCCGGGCCCGTGACGGCGATTATTAATTACTTTGTATGCGTACCGCTGCAAAAGCAAAGATTCGTTGAGGCCTTTGTCCGCAGATCGCTCCCACTTCACGGCCCCCCGCCCTAAAAGCACCACAACGACGTCCACGTACCATGCCATGGGCATGACCAGTAAGTAGTAGAAAACTCTGGCGTCTGATCGCGCGTACCCAAACCAATTCCAATTCCCACGTAGCCGGCGTCCTACAAGTGCGCCTGAAAAATGCATGCCTTTGTAAATAGTTACGCAACCGCAAGGCGTCATTGACATGACCGAGTAATCCGTACATAGGAGACGAGTTCCTCGAATCGGCCTTGGCTTCTCGGGCCCGACTTCTTTTCCGTACAACCTCAAGCTGGCAGTCAACCTGCATTAGCGGCCCCCACAAGGCACAGAACCACCCCGCAGCGGCCGCAACCCCCCCTTGGCTCCAGATTTCAGGCCGCGGACCACTTGGTGTCTCTGGCGACGTGCTAGCGCTGCGAGGGGAATCACAAGGCACTTATTCGATTGGCTTTGCAGAAAGAGCCTGATCCCCAGAGGTGGAAATGATTCAGAGTGAGCTGATTGAGCCGCTCATGTAGGGCATGACGGCGTGATATGATCCACTCAATCCACTCAATCATACCCGATATCAAATGAAGAGGCCGTCGTGGCCTTGTATTTCTTGACCAGATATTTTGTGGGGTAATTGGCATAATCATGATCGAGCCACTTATTAATTACTTGACAACAGCGAACCCCCACCTCTAATCGTCGTTTTAGCTTATACTATTTTTAAGAGAATTTATTTTTAGATTTAACATACATTAGGAAATAAAGTAAATCTCCAACTCGAATTTACGAATTTAGTCGGCTTTCACGTTCTGGTTCATGACTTGATCTTGATGACTGGCTTGATCATCTTGCAGCATGAGCATCTGATAGAAGTCGACTTCAGGCCCTATGCGTATGCAAATCAACTTTTCAAAGGCAAAAGCGAAACATGCAAGCGATGGGCAAGATGACAATTCAAAAGGCGCGAATTATCTCGAATAGATATTCGTCACAACAAGCCAGAGGTCAAGCAGTGCCCACACCAACCATTCAGATTTGGCGCAGCAGTCAATCTATGCGTAACACGAAACACTCGCCTCGGGAACCAAATTCGGAGACTTGCTCGGACATTGAGCCAGCGTCTGGCCGATGCCTTCAGTCCTGCCATCGCGAAAACCTTCACCCCTATGAACGGATCAACTTAATTCCTTTGTCAGCTAAATTTAGTTTGTTGACTGAAATACCGACTTTGATTGGTTTAGCTGAACGATTATGATGCCGATCTGCCGCATTATGAAACTGCTGCCCTCAATCCAAGGCAGCTCCCCGGACCTAGCCCAAGATCGGATGACGGGAGTAGTACCATTCCAGATCCATTGACATCGCACACAACAAACGAGACCGAGGTACACACAGCGAAATCTATCAATCATCCACCATGGCTTACCCAATCGACATAGCAAGCCTCGACTTGATTGCAAAACTACAACTGGAGGATGCAGAGAGCTTGCTCAAAGGAAAACATGCTGCTGGCACCCGGCCGGATGCTGAATATGCAGCTCAATTGTTCAGGGACGAGCTCGAGCAAATCCGAATCTCCATTGCTGATAATGCCATGTGTCGCAGCATTGCCGCAGCAGTGTTGGCGGATAGTGACGCCATTCAATCCAGCCTCAACGAAGAACACCAGGCTAATTGCGACAGAGAGTATGCGGCAAACCTGGACTCGATGGATCCTGACTCGGACGATGTTGACCTGACGGATATTTCGCTGCACACACCCCCAGCGGCATCGCTTATCGACGACGAGATGATGGGAAAACTTGCCATTATGTTCGTCGATGCTGGCGAATTACCCGGCCGTGCTTCGCGTACTGTCCGCGGTGAATCATCGTCACAAGGGGCAAAGGCAGGCAGATACGGCACGCGACACTGCATCAGCTGCGAGGAGGACGTATCGTACATTGACTCGGTTCGTTGCCCCTGCTCCCATGACTACTGCCGCACTTGTATAGTAGGCCTGTTTGAGGCTGCGATAAGCGACGAATCTCTTTTCCCCGCTCGATGCTGTCGCCAAGCCATCCCTCTTGGACTAAATCAAATATTCATCCCGGCCGAGCTGGCGGGGAGATACCGTGCAAAGGAGGTCGAGTATGGCACACTCAATCGAACATACTGCCACCGTTCATCTTGCTCGACCTTTGTTCCGCCGCAGTTTGTTCGGGGTCGTACGGCAACCTGCGTCAAATGTCGCGGCCGCACTTGCACAGACTGTAAAAGGGAAGCACACCCGGGTGAATGTCTCCCTGATGCAGCCACGCTGGACGTGCTTCGACTGGCAAGCGCCCGCGGCTGGCAGCGATGCTCCTCCTGCCATCACGTGGTGGAGCTGAGCACTGGCTGTAACCACATCTGTAAGTTTAGGGGAGGAAAAACGGTCTTTGCCCCAACTAGAAAGGTATTCTAACTCCCATAACAGCTTGTCGCTGTGGTGCTCAATTTTGTTACGTTTGCGGAGAAAAGTGGAAAACTTGTGCTTGTGAGCAGTGGCATAAGAATAGGCTGTTGGATCGCGCCAATACCGTTGTAGATCGAGATCTGGATCGAGATCTGGATGACGCGGAACGAGCGGTTCGAATGGAACAAGAGCAGCAGAACTTGCGAGACCATCATGAATGTCGACATGAGACCTGGAGACAACAGTCAGGAGCCTTTCAGTGCGAGGAGTGCCTAGATCATCTTTCTCTGTACATTTATGAATGTGTCCACTGTCGAATCTTGGCTTGTCGAACATGCCGACGCAACCGACTTTGATATCACTCTTGGTGCGGATCGGACACGACGATGCAGATAGGACATGGCGATGCAAATCGGACATGGCGATGCAGATCGAGTCGACCAGGATTTAGTTGTGGAAAAGATCGAAGATACGGGAAAGTAACATGGAAGAATCTCAATTTTTCCATTATTCTATGCCCAATGCAATTTCCCCATGCAAAAAAGGCTCGCAGGCTTCAAGTAGTGTAAAAACCAAACCCATGCCCAAATATGCTGTTTTCCGTACGCCGACTCCAGACAGACACAATGTGTCAAATGCAAACCAACAACCAACTAAAAGGGCAAAATTATGCAACAAACAATGACACGGTGAGAAAAGCATTGCCGCAATAAACCATACAACAAAATTGGCTCCACCGACTCTTCGCCTTGGACCATCAACAACTCACACGTCCTTCATGAGGACCGAGAACTACTCTTCCATCATGCCCAGCACGTCGAGCTCCGTCTTGACCATTTGCTCAAACTCTTCGCGACCGATGCCCATGCTGCGGGAGAGCTGAAATAAGCTGCGGATGCTGCGCGAGACGTGCTGCTTGACGCCAAACTCGGATTGCTCCCGCATGCCGCCGCCCGCATCGGCGGCCGCAGCGGCCTCGAGCTTGGCGACGGTATGGGAGCCGGTGGACGAGGCGCTCGACTCGGGCCGCGGGTGCTGCAGCAGAATACGCTCCTCGGAGCTGGTGCTGCGTTCGCGCACGCCGCTACCGCTGCCGTTGTGGTCGGACGGCTGCTTGCCGACAGCCTCCCAGCTCTCACGGCGCAACTGCTCGGCGAGCGGGGAGAGCCCTGTCGCGGGCGGGTCGAGCTGCGCAGCCTGAGCCTCCTCGTCGGGGTCGTGGTTGTCCATGGCAGGCTGGACGTCGTCGTACTGCGCGTAGTAGTCGTCCTCGTCCTTGTCCGTGGCCGGAGCGTGGCCGTTGTAGAGGCCGGTGCCCCCGTTGGTGGCAGATGGTGGGGCGGGTGAGCGGTTGTTGGCCGGTGTCCGCGCCGGCGTCGCATCGTAGCGGTCCCAGTACCCATCATCATCATCATCGTCGTCGTCATCGTGATCTTGCACAGGAACCGGCGTCAGTGACGATTTCGTCACGTCCGTCTTGGCTGCAGCTGTCGTCTCCTGGAAAAGGCGCTCGGCGTCTGGGATTGTCGCGGCGCCGCCGAACCGGGTAAAAGGCGTGGGCTTGTCCGCGACGGTGACCTCGCCGATGCGCCAGCCATCGGCGCCGCCGTCCGGGTCGTTGACGCAGTATACGAGCTGAAAGGCCAGCCCCGTCTCGACAAGGGCGACGAGGCACTGCAGGGTCTCGCGGTCGACGCGGCGGAAGCGCGTCTCGGCGTCATAGGCCCAATCGACCTCGACCTCGCCCGACACAGGGTGCGGTTCCAAGGTGCTACTGCTCGAGGCAATTAGCTCGGCAAGGCGCGGGGCCTCGGCGGTGTCGTAGCAGAGCAGCCGTAGCCAGGGCTCCTGCGAGGCGGAAGAGAGGATCTGCACACGCTGCCGTAGTATGGGCGCGAGAAAGGGTAGAATGCCCGGTGCCGGGTCCGAGGAGGCGGCCGCGGGAGGCAGGGCAGGGAGGATAGGTGTGAGGAGCGCAGAGAGGTCGGGTGGCGCGACCTGCGTGGCGGCTGTCATGGCGGCTTGTCTGGTGAGGATTTTGCGCTGGAGGTGGGCCGTGAGACTGCGATGCTGGGAGGGACAGCGTGAAGACGGCGTGGTCAAGAAGTCGAGTTTGAGGAGAGAATTCCTCCGAACATCAATTGGAGTGAGTTTTTGATGGCCTGTTTGGTGTCACATGTGAAGGGGGCGCTGGGTGGCGTGAAGGATGTCATGCACAATGGCGGCTCGTGGGTAGGAGTGGTTGACGAACAGACGTCTTGCCCAGGTACAACAAAGCTCGTGCGGGGGAGGCGATTCTGGAATACAGGGTATCGGCAGGAGAGGAAGAAGC
Organism: Beauveria medogensis; assembly: GCA_030778325.1. Lineage (NCBI taxonomy): Eukaryota > Fungi > Ascomycota > Sordariomycetes > Hypocreales > Cordycipitaceae > Beauveria > Beauveria medogensis. The sequence goes on from JAPFRM010000002.1 coordinate 33,762, forward strand.
AAAGGAAAATAGGACAAAATGAGAGAGAAGGCGAGGAGGAGAAGGGAGGAGAAATATTAAAAGAGAGACGAGAGTGGGCTTGGTGATTTCCTTGTAGTAATATCTCACGGCACAATGGCCGATTCAATGGCATTGGGAGAGGCCATGGTGGGGGAAGACCCATTCGGCTCGGGGGAGCGGAAGCTTTTTGGCTGACGATGGGGGCCGGGATGGTGGGTAGGGTGAAGTATACGAATGGGTGCTAGATGCCAATTGAAATTGAGAAAACAATCATAGTAGGTCTGCGGGAAATTCCTTTTGGTATACGGAGCAGTCTTGTTGGCATAGCTACCTCTTTGGGTGTTATCAAGAAAAGATTGTAATAAGGTGTCAAGTTGTTGTCTGCGTTGAGCTGCAAGGCAGAAGCCACAATGAATGAGCCACAGCTATAGCGCTTGTCTGCTGTGGCTGCACCACCAGAAGCCTACATGCTACGTAGCATGTGCCAAAGGCCCAAAGCGCAGTGCACACCCAAAACCTCGAGGCGTGAAAATCGCACACCCATTCCGGATATTGGGGAATGTTGGAGACTTGCAAAAACTCCATCGGGATAAGACCGAAAAAAGAAATACGCCCCGTAAATCTCACCTTGACCAGGTCTTTGCTTCGCCTCGTGTCAGCCCGTCATTTCACCACGGCTTATTCCAGGCTGCCAGTAGCGTCAGCCCCGATAACGCTGAAGAAAATTCTTGTGGTTCAATTTCTCGATACAGTTCAGCTCAAATGGACCGACAGGGTTGTTGGAGAGTATTAAGCTGTTGCTTGCAACGGCCTCGACTCAGAGCTACTATTAAGTATGGCTAAGGTCAAGAGAACCGATGGCCAGTGCACAGCCTGTTGGAAATCGCCCTCACCTCCGAATCTTCATACAACCATGGGCGACTGGTAATGTGAAGTAGGAATCCTCTCGCAGACAACTGCTGCAATCTGCCGAAACGCAAGGCTCGCCTACCAGTCGGGAGATGCCAGCCACGGACCAACATCATAGAACAGGTCATGGCCCTTTGAAATACACCCAAGACACAAACTCGCCATAGCTCGAGATAGAAATTGCTGCCAATTCCATCGTCCAGAATCTCTCTGAATCATCACAGCACGCCTCGCATTCCACGACTGTCTAAAAATCTAGATAAATGTCGGCCGGCACGGCCCCACGCCGACACTGGCTCCACTCCTTCTTTGTCTTCTCCCAACACTTCAAGTCCTTTTTTTTTGGGGCGGGACCAGGCACTTTCTATTATCATATCCGTCAAACAACTTCCAGTTTCAATGTTTACAGCTTCCAACAGCCATCTACGCACGAATCCCGTCTCGTTGTACACATAGGAACTGCTCCAGGAAGCGCAGCTTCGATCAGAGCGTTTATTCCCCATCAGCGCCGCAGCCCTCAAGGGCCGTCGCGGTTCGATATTAATGCCGCCTGAACGATTAAAAGATGAGGTACGATGACGACAGCCAACGTGCGCTGCATCGCAGCTCAACAACCCGGTCTGTACTAAATTTGCTCTGCAGGGCACACGAGTCCAGGTCATATCCGCCGGCGCGATAGCAGGTCTCGTCTCTAGGTACGTCATTGACTTGTCCGGCACCTCACTATGCCGCTCATGCCATTAACAAGACTTGCCTCTAGATTTATCATTGCGCCGCTCGACGTTATAAAAATTCGACTTCAACTCCAGCCGCGACAGTTCTCGCCGCGACTCGCCGCCAGCTCGCCCGCGACCCTCGCCCGCGCGCAAAACACATACCAAGGCACCTTTGCCACCCTACGTCACATCCTGCGCCATGAAGGCGTCACGGCGTTTTGGAAGGGCAACGTGCCCGCCGAGCTGATGTACGTCTGCTACGCCGCCTCACAGTTCACCGCCTACCGCTCCGTCACGCTCCTCCTGCAGACCAAGCTGCCCATCAAGCTGCCCGACGCCGCCGAGAGCTTCATTTCCGGCGCGACGGCCGGCGGCGCCGCCACCGCCATGACTTACCCGCTCGACCTGCTGCGCACGCGATTCGCCGCTCAGGGCACCACAAAAGTCTATCGCGGGCTTCTTGGTGCTATCGGAGCGATATATAAAGATGAGGGCGCGCGTGGCTTTTTTCGCGGCATCGCGCCGACCCTGGCGCAAATCGTGCCATACATGGGCATCTTCTTCGTGACGTACGAGGGCCTCAAGGTTCGAATAGCCGACATGCAGATGCCCTGGGGCACGGGCGACGCAACGGCCGGCATCGCAGGTAGCATTATTGCCAAGACGTCCGTGTTCCCGCTTGACCTTGTGCGCAAGCGCATACAGGTGCAAGGGCCAACGAGGACACGGTACGTATATAGCGACATTCCGGAATACAAAACAACATTGGGCGCACTTCGCACAATTGTCGCGCGCGAAGGATTTCGTGGGTTGTACAAGGGACTGCCCATCAGCCTCATCAAGGCGGCTCCCGGCAGCGCCGTTACTGTTTGGACATATGAGCGAGCGTTGCATTTCATGATACAGTCCGAAGAACGACAACAAAACGCATATCTGTGATTCGGAACATTACAAGGTTTTAATATCTCGGCACACATTCTTGGTTCCTTTCGCGCATACGGCATGCATTGCCCATCTACCCTTCTGCCACTTTCTATGGTTTGGTATTAGATTTTTAATCGCAGGAGTTTAGGCGTACTGGCAAGGTCGATAAATCAGACTTGCGAAAGCAAAATGATAGAGCACGGCGTTTTGGAGAGTGAGCCTCTTCTCTTGGTCATTTCGTTTTACTTTCTACAAGTTGTACATGTATGCGACTTCTTTTTCCGAAGACAGATTACCAAAATCGACTTGTGTTCCTTTTCTTAAACCGAGAAACTAATTTCACGTCCTCCCGTTGGCTGCATTGACCGCATCAGCCCGTTCCACGCAATCCTCAATGACGCTCCAAAACTTGGCCACGTCGAGCGAGCGCGGTATGCGCACGCCCGGCTGGCCGCGCGGCAGCAGCGTGCCCACGGTGCGGCCCGTCTCGGCCTTGCCGTCCCTGGCGTCCTCAAACACGCCGACCGTCACGACGGAGACGTCGAAACGCTCGTCGTATCGGGGCGCCTCGCTGCGCTCGGCATCCCAGTCATGGAACGGAATCTCGTCGGGCGTGCCGGTGAGCACGGCGGCGACGGCAAGGGGATCGTGCAGCGGGGGGCCTTCGGTAATGCCAAATACGTCGCTGCGGAAGAATCCATCAGTACATGAAACTTCAAGAGTGAGTCTTGGGGAGGGGAAGGGGGGCTGTGGTCCACTTACGCATAGGTGTTGGCGAAAAAGTAGAGAAGCTCGACGAGCATGGTCCGCAGCGTCGTCTTACCCTTTGTCGCGTCCTCGGCCGTCTTGGCGGCGGCGGCGGCGGCGGGGGCCCCCCTCCCATGCAGCAGCATCTCGCGCACGGCAGCCGTCGCCGGCACCTGATGGCTCAGGTCCAGCGGCACCACGGTCGTCTTGCGCGTCAGCACGGGATTGCCAAAGACCTCGGCCGCGGCCTCTGGATCAATGACAATGTTGAACTCTGCCCAGGGCGTGACGTTGCCGACGCGCTCCCTGCCGTCGACTTTGCCGAGCATCGCCGAGGAGAAGCCGTTGCCGAGCGCGCCGCCCATGATGCTGAGACCCTTGATGTGCGCGGCGAGGTCCGGGTGCGCGCGGAGCAGCGCGCCGACGTTGGTGAGGGAGCCGGTGGCGACGAGCCAGGCGGTGCGCGGGGGCTGAGCGCGCAGGGCGGCGGCCATGGCGTCAATGGCCGGGACGGGCGACGGCGCGACATCCGGGACGGGCAGCAGGGCGGTGCCGTCGAGGCCCGACTCGCCGTGGATGTCGGGCGCGTGGATGGCGGGCCGCTCGAGGGCCTTGGCGAGGCCGACGTGTAGCGGGATCTCGTGCTGCTTGCCGATGGCTGTGAGGACGGAGGCGGCGTTTTGCGTGGTGTTTCTGAAAGGGGTTGTTGTTGTGTGTGAGTGTGGTTTTGGATGGCAAAAGGCTGCGGGAGGAGGGTGGGTGGTGAGGCTTACTCTACGGGCGCATTGCCAAAGACGGTGGAGATGCCGAGGAGCTTGAGTCTGGGATGGTAGGCGGCCAGCAGAATGGCAAAGACATCCTGTGTAATAGAAATGTAGGGTCAGTATCTGGAGGTTTGGGTGTCGGCGCTCGTTGAATGGGTAGCCCGGCATCGGGGAATGGGAGAGGGATGGGTAGCATCCCGGGCTGCCGAACGCCGAAATGCACCGGAGTGGACGACACGCCAAGGTGAAAAGGGGGGG
>JAPFRM010000004.1:0-15955 GCA_030778325.1 Beauveria medogensis
GCCCGACATTTTCACATTCCCCCCATTGTCCTCACCCCCTTTTCCCTTTGACCTGCGCCCCCTTACCCGTCTGCAGCAGTATCTGCCGGCCTATGTCACTGTCGGCTGAGGCCGCAATGCGGATCCCTCCAATGCTGCTTCCGTCCTGAATTACGCTTCGATTCTTCGACACTTCGAAATCGGTTTCCAACCTTTTTTTTTCTTCGCTGTCGACACCTTGCCGAACCTAACGACAACAGTATGCAAGATCTGCCCGAGTATTTGCCTCGCATCGCTGCTGGGAAGGGCCATCGCGAGGAATACGACAAAGGATGCATTGACGCGTCAGCTCATTGAAGGGCTGAAACATGGTGACGGGTTCAGCTCTACACCGCTATCCCTCGGACACTTTCCGAATGACACATGTCCAAGCTGACCTCGGCTGACTCTCACGGCCACGATGCACGATCGCCAATTGTCGGCAGGAAGTGAAATAGCAAAGGCCGTGGATTGGCTTCATGCTCGGGAAGCTTGGCTGCAATGGATACGGCCTGCATTAGCTGCGTAAGCCGGCAAAAGAGCCACCGATGAAGGTCCGCTGATCTGCGACCGCGTGGGGAGCGTCTGACCATATCTCGGCCTCGTGATTTGCCATCGCATCGACGCTGCACCAGCTGTGGGCGGCCAATGCAGCCGGTACACTTAGCTCAGCTCAGCCGAATCGTACGATATTTACCTTTCAGATGCAAAATTTCCGGCACCTTAGCTCGGGCTTCGCGACGGACGACGAGCTTTGCTGAGATGTGATTGACAAGGCTTGGTTGGCCCTTTGGCGGTGGCTTGGGAATACTCTTTCTCAATTTTCAAGGTACCCGGGTGCTTTCTGAAGTGGAAAAAAAATGGAAGGGTTTTACGCAGTTGGCTGGCCGATGCAGCAGCAGGCTGCATGCTGCTCACATTAGCTACGACACCGCGAGATGGCGGGTGCTAAAGCAGTGGTTGATCCAGACGTCATGGCTCGGACCGTGGCCATTTGAGCCGCAGAACCTGAAGCTAAAAAGAGGCCAGTTTCCCCCGTCTCAGGACTGAATTTCTACATAGCCTTTCTTTGTCTTCGAACCGCACCGCTACCGCCAAGTCATTCAGGCGCTACCGAACACCATGAGCCTCTCCGACTCCTGCACCGAGGTGAATTTTACTCAGAGGTGGTCTGACTTCTTAGCAGACTCTCCAATCTCGATCGCTTCCTCGTCAGCCAATCTTGTTAGTTCCTGTGATACTTTGTCGGGTCAAAAAGCGGAAGAGCTTGACGCCAACCCTGGTCTGGATCCCGATTCCAACGTTACAACCCTCCGCAGTTCATCTTCGCATGTTGTGGGAGGCACAGCCACAATTCCTTCTGCTGATAACGGAGACCGCATTCGAGCGCTCATGGCCAAATACGCGCAGGTAATGAGCGGCGACGCTGCTCAGACTCAGGGTGCCAGCTCCGATATTCTGGCCAATCAAGGTAGTCAAAGATCTAGATGCTATGCAACCGGCTACAGGTTGGCTAACCCAGCTCTCTAGGGGGACACAGTGCGATTTTTCCCGATTCCGACGGGCACGGCAACCGAATCGATGAAAAGCCCACCAAAACGGACGCACCGCAGAGGAACCCCACGTCGCGGGGTTCTCGACGTGAGAAAAAGGGTCGCTCTAGAGCCCGAAGGCGCGTGCAGAAGGGCGCGTCGGTGAGCCGCCGCCAGGCGTACGCCTTTGAGCGTCTAGGAGGGGCACGACAGGCGACGGGCGGCATTATCGAGTGTCAAGTTTATTGGGAGCCCACCTGGCTGCCAATCGAGCACCTGCAAGGAAATGACGCTATTCAGGAAGCGAAAGACTTAGTTATCGCTTTATTTGGCTTAGATACCTGGCACAAGGAGGCAGGAAAGCTAGGGTTGATCTACGAGCATGGCCGAGAGTAAATGGCAGTAAATAGCACATGACTGTGTACCTAGTTTATAATTGACTACCATTTCGCGCTGTACCAATTCAGCTCCAAAAAATCCGTCTTAGCCACGATAACATCTTCTTTATCGCATGGGGTCCTTCCCCGGCGTGAACGTGTCCAAGCCTATTGTACAGATTGTACAGAACGTCTCAGCACACCAGGCACACCCCGCTTCGTGCTGTTATAGTCAAACTCATCCCCCTTCCGTTTCCTTCCCGCCTTAGAAAATTGAGACAATCGCTTGTGTTTAGGTGGTGGTAGGACGGTTGCCAGATCGAAATCGATCACCATCACGCGGCATCGCTCAGCGTTCCAGAGCAGGTTGGGCTCACGTTCGTCTTGGTGGTTCACACCATTCTCATAGATCGTTTGTATGGATCGCTGCACCTCCCATTCTAGATTTGACGGCGCCAGATCCATCGCCACCCCAGCCCATGACATCAACATCATATGGATCACGTACGCACCACCAGGCAAGAGGTAGCCAGGACGGAACGAGACTATGCCAAGGTGCATAGGCACCACGTCGCCCTGAAGCTTTTCAAGTCGCTGTCGGTGCTGCTCCATCCCATCCTCTTGCCTCTAGCATTTCCAGCACTCACGCCGACCAAGCCTGCCCCCAGCGCCGAAGCCGCCCGGACATGCATCCCTAATCACGGGATCCGCGGCGGGAAAACACCTTCGCCCCTCACAGTTGCTCGTGGACCTCGTCGTTCTCTTGGCCCTCGTCGCTCCCTTGAATGATGTGGCGCGGAAGGCAGTAAGGCGAGCCGTTTTGCTTGTTGAACAAGCACACGGTTCCCGGCGGGCAGCGACCCGCAAACTACCGAGATTGTCAGCAAGTGATTTGATCGTGCCGTCAACAAAATACCTACAACCCAGTCGCCGTTGGTATTGCATACGTCCCAGGCTCGCTGACTACGCTCGCAGCGATAGGTAGCGGGCTTGCACTTTTGATCGGTGGACGCTGCAGCGACAGACATGGCGAGGACGAAGACGGAGAGGAGCTTCATGTTGGCTGATTCTGGAAAAATGCGGGCGACTGAAGGTAGAAGTCAATAAAACGGAGTCACGGCGTCGTTCTCTTCAGTAGACCTGTGAAAGCAAGCAATCCTGCCACTGAACTATGGAGAGGAAGCTGGATCCTATATATGTCAGCCGCCTTTCAACCCCGCGCGAAGCACTGTCAACCGTTTTCGGAACTGAAAAGTCAGAGCTGAGTCTTTTTTATTTGACCTGGGCTGCGTGGCGAGGTTGGGCAGGGCGCATTGGCTGCAATCGGCATGGCAATGTCTCTTTCCAGCTGATGTTTTACAACGCCACTGAGGCATGCCGTAACAAGATCCTTGCCATGCTACTGCATCCGCCGTCAAATCATCATTTCCAGCCTCAAATGGACTGACCAACACCCCGCCAGCATCGAACCAAATATGCACCTTTGCAACAAGCCGGACAAGAAGGCGTGCCCGTATCTATGAAGTACATAGTGCCTTCCCGGTATGATATCAGCGTCTACCAGAAACCTTGTGTTAGCGAGATATGTTTGACGGCGGAAGCATTTCGGTGAGGCTCCCTTACCTTCCACCTCTCGTGGCGGCATATGCACACGCTTCGCTTGTCGCTCATAAGCTAGCGTATGAAAAAGCATGTGCGAGTTCGTCGGTCACGTCATACGCCGGCTCGCAGGCAATTTCCCCACTACGCGCCAGTCTGTACGCTGTAGTACACCGCCGCACGCAGCCCCCTGTGAAGGATTTGATGACTGCACAATGTCTCCACACAAAGCCAGCTTACGCCACACCACTGGACAGCACCTAGACCCCTTGGCCAAGGCTAAAAAGAGCCTGGACCACTACTGGCCCTGAGCCTAGCTAACTAGTTAGGCGGGCCATTGAGCGCACATTGTTCCCTCATCCACCCAGGCGAACAAGTGAAACTGGCTGGAGTCGTTGAACCATAGCGCTACACATTTATTTTTGGCTGTATATCGCTCTCAAATGTCTCTGCGATGGAAGACATCCAGCGACAGTAAATGAAAGCCCATTTGGGTCCAATAATGACGCCGAATCTTTGTTTATGACACAGGCGATGGTGCAAGAGCCGAGATAGATGCCGCCTGGTAGTAATAGAGCTACGCCTGCATTGTGCTATATGGTAAGCCCATGCACTACTAAAAACGTTCGTCCTTCAGCTGCGGCGATATGTTCAATATCCGTAGTACCACGATGCAGTGTTATCTTGTTTGAGTCGAACCGACAAGGTGTCTGGCCGGACAATTTCGGCGCGTTGGGCTTCTTTGTTAGCTTGTTTCGTTCTCGGACCCATACCATAGCGCGTATAAAGATGTCCTCTGTATATGTCATCACAATAAATTCCGCCAGCTTTCGGTCGGCTTTTTTGGCGGGCGTATCAGGATCAGCACCAACTGCGTCGATAAGGTGCTGGCCTTGCTGCATACCCTCCACATTTAGGCCGGGAGCATCGTCCGGCAGACGAATGATCCTGAATTTGCTCATCGCAGTAGTAGAAGCTTGGTATTAATGGCTTAATTTTCTGCCACTGCGTGCGGTGACGCGGTATTATATATTCTGGATGGGGCTAACAGAGTGGCATATTCTGTTCTGGTGGTCGGGCTGGCGGGGTAAATCACGTTGTACTATTGGTCAAGAAATGCCACACCGGACCCCCTGGTCGGCGGAGGGGTCAGCTCCAATGCCGCCGCAAGTCATGGGTGCCGAATCTGCCTTGTTCCAGACAATGAACGACTTCCCGTCGCTACCAAGCAGATGACCTGTACTTGCTTCTGCATGTCAGGATCCTATCGACATCAATAGATCAATCACTTCGAAGCAGACTTCAAGAGGTACTTTGACAGTGCAGCCGATGTTGGCAAGCCTATTGTCGGTTCAGGGAGCTACACTAGTTTCCATCTACTACATCCATCTTATAATTATCAGGAACTGCTCCGCCAAGACCAGTGAAGATTCCCAGCTCGGATGATCCCGATATACGGTGAATGTTCTCCGTCGTGACTTGTTGCTTTGTCGTGGTACTATGGCACAACCCCTCTCACCAAATAATGCGCTTGCCCATGATGCGGCTGCCGATACTATCGCAAAGAAGCTCGGCTAGTCAGCCAATCAATACTAACTATGTAGAGACTGCCAGGGCTCCCTTCCTGGCCAATTCGACCTCAGCCGTCGGCTCATGTAGAGTTGCGTTCATATTAAAGAAACCGCTTCTACTCCTAGCGGTGTTGTCCGGCTTGGGAGTGCTCGATCTTGCATTATCTTCTCTCTTAAGATAATAATCAAGCCACCAAGGGTTCTCGGACCATGGAGCGTAGGTGGCTTGAGGGGCCGGGCCAACATCCACACCAAGAATACAGCTGACTTCGGCCCAACCATTTGAACGATTTGCGAACCGCTCATCAGGTGTCAAAGCCCACTGTGAATGATGGTTCAGTGCTTGAATGAGCCTTTCCGCTTCCCACATGCCAGCGCACTCCGAACCCTGTTCGTCGGCCAAGCGCTCCTCCAGAAGGCGGAACCAGGACCCATCTGGTAGACCTTGAGCCATCCTCTTAACAGAAACCCACTCCCAGTAGGGAGGGAAGAAGCCGCTGCTCTCCATATCAATTATACCGCAAACTTGCTTATCCAAAACCATTATGTTGCTCCAATCCAAGTCACCGTGGGTGAATACGTTCGGCATGTCGTGCAATGCCTCACACCTGAGCCGAACGTAGTCTACGGCACTGTCACACCAAGTATATTCCTTCATTCGTTCCATAGTGAAGTCAAAGCTATCCCGTAAGCCTGGTCGAAGAGCCTGCCTGTTTAAAAGGGTGGCGTTAATGGAGGGAGATTGCAAACGGCGAAACTGGCCGACAAGTCGAACGACCTGGTCTGCTAAGTCTTCCCTCTCCTGAAAGGACAGGTCAGGCCAGGCATATTCGAGTGTTACTCCGGGCATCTTTTCCATTACAAGATGCTCGAATCCGCTCGTCGTATAGAAGTCGTAGACACGGGGTACCGGTACATTTGTTTGTTCTGCGACGAGCTCGAGATTCCGCCGTTCTGCAAGGAGATCAGACCGGCCAAGTCGCACGGATTTTCGAACCGTATGATCTTCTTGGACGGAGGTCTCTCGGTCAATAATGCTGCCGTCTGAAAATGGGTGCGCTATTTGATGTAGCACCTTAACCACTCCATCAGTGGATGGACGTGGTTCGGAGAACTTTGCCTTGGCTAAGTAGTCGGCTGTTGCCTGGCGACGAGTTTGAGCATTTGGTGCATTGACGAAGTACAGCCCGCCCAGCACTGGTTCATCGAGGAAATTGATCATTGCTTTCACTGTTACTCTGTTTGAGAGCAGCATGAGTTGAGAGGAGAGTTGGGAAGGCATTTGCGGAGCGGTCCATTTAATATGCAAGATGGTTGCCTGGGCAAACTAAGTACCCATATATTCCAGCCAGTCACCCCTCAGACCTCCTTCCCCACATGACACACTCTCAAAAGCTGGCCTTGGCACAGTGACAAGCTCCGTAAATTGTTTCGTCTGATCACGAAAAAGTACTTGAACATTAGTCTTGCTTTGCACGCACGAGTTGCCCGACACTTACCGGTAGTCATTTGCTCGAAGTCCATCGCTTCAAAGTGTCTTCTCACGACCACGGGAATGCTTGCGCCACATTTCTCGCATGTTGTTCGGCCAGTCATATTATTAAAGTCACACTTGGGGCAGTTTACCATGGCGGCGGTGGTGTGTCAATGGTGTTGGCAAAGGAACTTGCGGTTACTGTATGTATATTTGTGAAAGATAGAGAATGCAGCTGAAGGAACCCAGGAGCGATAGGGGCTTCTTTTATCTTCACAAGACAAAGAGCAATTACCAGAACGAGTAAAACTTGCATTTGAAAAGTGCATATATTCAGCGTTTGCCGAGCCACCTGATTGGCTACGTGCCCAGTATTACATATTAGAGCATCCGCTGCTGCCTAACGGTCCCCTGCAGCCTTATCGGCATGAGGGTTCAGCTCCAGCCAGCAGCTCCAGCAGTGCTGGCTCCGCGCAATAGCCTCCGCGCAATAGCCTAACTGATTAGCTTGAATGCGTCATGTGCCATAACTGGTGCAGCCTGGGTGCACATTAGGCTAGAGGGGTACATCCCTAATGTGGTATAGGATGGAATTAACGGGAGGACACAATGCTGTAACCTCTAAAATCCTGCCGCCTAACCGAGCTTCGCAGCGGTGACTTCTGGTGATACTGCTCATCAGAGGAAGCTCCTCTGATCCCATTCAAACACCAGTGTCGATTCTCTTCCACTTTCATCTTTCTTTTCATATCCCAGCTGTTGGAGCTATCGTCTCGACGTCGCCATGCATCTCGCGAAACCGCCGCTCCGTCCAATCAAATACGTTATCGTACTTGAAACCACTACTCAAGAAAGCGCGACGAAAGAGTCGGCGAAGGTAAGCGTAGTTGGGCCTGTCCTTGAATCCCAGTGATTGAGTGTAGCTGACGTATGTTGCAAACTCTTCAGGGAGTCCTTCGCAAAGTTTTGCCCCCGGCAGGTTTAGCTTTTTCTCTCTAATCAACTCATTCTTTTCTTCCTCACTCGCGGCTTCGAGGCCTTGCCAGGGCAACGAGCCACGCGCGAAGTAGAGCAAAACATATCCCAGCGACTCCAAGTCATCCCCCCAGGACTGTTCTATAGAATAGTTAGCAAGCAGCGGGAGTACGGCCGTCGGAGAACGCACCTCGTCCATTGTGATTATTCAGACTCGCGTATCGCCTGGTACCACCAAACGGCCGGCCCTGCATAGTCTGAAAACGCTCAGCATTGCAGAACTCCTTGGCCAAACCGAAATCAATAGTGTATACTATGTTGCCTTTGGTCCCGGTTCCCATGAGAAAATTATCTGGCTTGATATCACGATGCAGGAACCCCTTGTCGTGAATGTATTGGATTCGAGAGATAGCCTGATCGGCTATGAGGAGTACCGTCTTGGTCGAGAATCGCCGGTAGCAATAGTTGAAGAGATCCTCAAGAGATGGTCCGAGAAGCTCATGAACCAAGGCATAGTAGTCGCATTCTTGGCCAAACCATCGGACTTGCGGAATCCCGACGCCCCCAGAAAGCCCCTTGTAGGTGTCTGCCTCGGCCTTTAGAATTTCGGGATCGGTGTTGACATGCGTAAGTTTGATGGCAACCTCGTCGTTCAGCTGCGTATCAGTTCCTGGCTACGTTAGAAGTTGTGCAAAGCGGCGAAAACACGAACATACCAGCATAGACGAGACCAAACCCTCCTTCACCAATTTTATAGTCGATACGATATCGTTCATCGATAAGGATGTCCTGGCAAAAGCCGCAAGTCAGTCAACGCAATTATGTTCATAGTCGGCAAATGTTTTCGTACCTTCATTTTCCGCGTCGACCGCCATATTGGCGGGTGGAATTGGAATGTGAAGGGGGAAGGGAGGTCGCAACGATGCGCCTGACCTGTCGATTCTGCCGGTGGGGAAAGGACACCTAGGCAGAAAGCTGGATCCGAACCCCCAATCACACCGGCCTAGCCAGATCATCCCCTCCACCGTGAATTACAACATGTCTCGGTGACCTACACTCGGCATCCAACGATCCAGACCAAACAATGTCCACTCTAATGCAGCACGCCCCAGACCTAGTACCGGCGGGTAAAGACCAGAGCCATTCGTCACCCGACCCGCACCAGGCAAACCGCGTTCTCCCTCGCCCTATCATCTCGTCCTTCTAGGCGCCGGCCGTTTCTGCGGGAGCCGGCGCTGTTCACGCCAACTCATCATCACCAAATGCCTTCCCCCTCTTCCATTTCTGACCAGCAATCTGTGTCCAACGTGCAGAATCGCAAACGGCCGAACCCATACGATACCACACAAGACAGTCCTCCTGCGAAAAGGATCAAGTCGACCTCGGCGGTGCGAATAGCCTCGAACTTTCCCCCCAAATTCTGGGACAAACTGTCAAAGGTCTGGCTTACGCCTCGTGCGCTACGCGAAAAAGACCGGCGGAACGGCGCATGGCCTCCTGCTACACGCTGCTCAGCTTCGAGCACCGCCACATCGACGACTCTCGCTCGATTTGCAAGACGCGGTGGCCCAGATCTTCGCCACCTTCGAGGAGTAAGTATGATGTCAACTAACGCGCGAGGCGTTCACTGATATCTACCTACCTAGTATCCCGAACCGAAACACGCCGCACGAATGAGCTCCAATGCTTCCTCGGCACGCTCAAGCCGACGGACCCAGTCCACAAAGGCGACGACTGTTTCTTCGAGAGCCAAGCGATCCTCTGCCTATGACAAAGATTTCGAGCAGAACTTGATCGACCACGGTATCTACCCCGAAGGGTTTGAGCACACCGACGGGCGCTCGACACCCGAGCCTGAAAATTCGGATGATATTGTGAGGGATTTGTCTCAACCTCGAGCATCACTTTCACCATCTCAGTTTTCCGCTTCCGCTTTTAAAAGCTTTAAGCTGGCCAACAGCCGTGTGATTTCCGAAGGCAAGGTCATGGCCGACATACTCCCAATAATACGCGGTAACACCGATATTCCGAATGAAGGGAATCTCCCTTTTGCCAACCTCAACTCAATAACGGATGGGACTACTGTCGACGCAGTGCCTGACCTATACGACGGTTCGCACCTGAAAGAACTTCACAAAACAGTCCGGCAGGATCTGAGTAAATTGGTCATACCTACGAGTCACGGGCGTGCCCCTGTTGTACCAAACTTCTTCATTGAAGCCAAAGCTCCACGCGGCGGCGCTGACGTGGCGAAGCGGCAGGCATGCCTGGACGGGGCCGTCGGGTCTCGCGCCATGCATAGCCTACAGAACTATGGCGAAAATAAACCAGTCTATGACGGTAATTCCCGCACCTTTAGCTCTACCTACCATGCTGGAACCGGCACACTTCAGCTGTACGCTCACCATGTCACTGGCCCGACGGTCGATGGAGAGCAGCCTGAATACCACATGACACAGATGAGGACATTCGGCATGACCGATACCCGCGAGACGTTCATTGTTGGAGCCACCGCATTTAGGAATGCTAGAGACCTGGCTCAACAACAACGCCAAACTTTCATTCGGGCTGCCAATGCTAGAGCATCTCAATTAAAGCTGGTGGGCACTTCGGAGTCTAGTGCCGGGCTGCGCAAGCATGACACACATGTAACCACCCAATGTCCAGAGGAAACGGCCTGGCAGGACGACGATCTTCAGAAACATATTGCCGAGGCTTGTGTCGAAGGCTGCGAAGACGGTGGTAACACCCCTACTGCCCCCCAATATCTCTCTGCTTCGGATGAGTCGCAAGATCACGGCCAAGACTCGGGAACTGATGATCCGTTGGTGAGCTTTGTCTCGAACTCCAGAACTTCAGGCACAGTTATGAATCGTCCGAAGCGTGCACGAGAATCGTTTAGTTCTCCCACCCAGGGAAGCCGGTCGTCTAAGAGTCGACCACCTCCAACAACCGGGCGATCTAGTGTGTCACCGCATGCGAAAGACCAAAGCGGAGTCATCTGAAAACAACGCGGGGAAGATTGATTTTCGGAATATGGATGGCCAAGAAGTGAGGAATGACACGGAGCGGACTGTAGACATTGTGCATAGACCTGAAGCAGACCTGCGTATATCGATATCCACCAAAATTCAAGGCCTGTATTGATATCCAGATAAGTTCGAGATACTATCTGGATATCGATGTATTCAGATTGATATCCATATAGCCACATAGCCACTTTAGCAAGCTTGATATCCAGATAAGCCACGTCTATTAATAGCAGTGTAGATGAATGTGGCGCAGGCCTAATCTAGAAAGTCTTCCGCTTCTGTGTCAATGCCAAATTCAACAGCAACGCTCGAAATAACGCCTCTGCCGCCGTGAGACTTAGGAATAATGATACCCTCGCGTATCCAGTTGCCCACGCACTCCACCTTCGCCAAGTTCTCGCAGGTCATGCTCTCTCTATCCCATGATAACGTACGTCGCGCAGATGAAAAGTGCGACTCTACATCGGATGATTCAGGAGGAATGGAGAGGAAATCAATTGCCATACGAGATACCCGCGGATATGCTTTCCGTTGATCTCGATGCAGTCACCACTCGAGAGAAGTCCCGGTAATCCGGGTTGGAGGCACATTAACAAATGTTTCAAAGTCATCAGCATCATCTTGCGATATCGCTCAATAGCTCATCAAGCTCGTTACGCTGCCTCCTAGAAGAGGGCACATCTGGAGGCACCCGCAAGGATTCTGGGATCGCCGCAGTCTTGTACTCGTCTAACCAAATTTTCTGCGCAGCAGCAATGGCAGGGGCCTGCCAGAACACCCTCCAATACCGTTCAATGTATTTCCGTCGTTTCGAAGGGTCAAGAAGCAGTGCGGCGGCATACACAGGCGTCTGATCTGATAAAGCGTAGTACTTGTTAAGCACAAACCAGCCCATGTCAATGCAGTGTACCATGTGGGAATCTCGCGTTTCTTCCGAACTATACAACTCCTGCACAAAGACAGTAGCCTGTTAGTAAAGCTCGTAGATAAGAGAAAGTACTGTCACTAACTTTGTATTTCTCATACTGCCGCAATAAAACATCCATTATCGAGAGGGATTGAGAGTGTCGATCGTGCCCCCTCGGCAAGCAGCGTAGCTGAGGCAAACGGCTGTAGGAAGCGATGCGTTCGTTCTATGAACTCCCACTCTGAAGCTAGTAGGATATCATCTTGCAGCTCTCCATCATGGTCAATTAGGAACTGCTTGACACGCGTTTGATACCGCAGAAGGTTATCCCGCAATCGATACCATGAGTTCCAACGTGTTGCATTATCGATACCTAGTCGAAGCTTGATCTCATCATCCCACACAGCCGAATGAAGCGTGGATTTGCGTATCCATACCGCAATATTGTGCACCTTACGTAGCGGCGCGACATGCTGCCACCCAGTGAAGTTTTCAAGCATACAGTTGCCTCTCCTTGAACATCTTCTTTTTTGATCGGCCGCGTCCGTTCTTATTGTTCCTCCAGCATCGTGCAAGGTATCGTAGAACTGTGCAAATAGCTGGTCGCACGTGCTATCAGCCGTGCCATCCAGAGCGGCGATGAGAGCCTCCTTGGAAGACGCGAGAAGGAACGCTTGGAGGGATAAATTAATAATGTGGGCGATACAGCGGATGCGGCGCTTCGAGAGATCAAATGACAGCTAGCAACCAGGTAAGCCAAATCCAAGGAGAAGGGAAGAGGTATCCTACTCCATGGTCTTCTCGTAGTCGCAGGGACAGATTAGACAGGCACGTATCGTTAGAAGTAGCGTTATCACCGACGTGGTACCCTACTTTAGACGCAATGCCGTATCTTACTAGCGTATCCAAAATCAGGGAGGCCTGGCTTTCACCGCCGTGGCTATAGCGACATTCTGGCATTGCCAACAGTGCCCTTCGTGGCTGATACTCTTTATCAACCCATCGCGCTGACATGGCGAGTATGCCATGGCGGCATAACATTCGACTTAAAGTTCAGTCATTTTGCTTTTTCCTTCAACGGCTACCACTCTGATGTCTTCATCTACTTCTGGCATACATCCAGGCCCCCTCTTTTCTGTCAACACCTTGTCACCCCTCAAAAACCACACCGATACGCAATTTTCGTCGCAATCGAACCGTCTTCTCTTGCCGGCTGGATGCTCGTGTAGTGCTTTTGCCTTTACCCCGTCGAACGACTCGGTGGTGGATTCTATCCATCGTGCATTCTAAATCATGTCAGAAAGTTGACGAAACAAAAAACCCCGAGTACATACCAAGTCTTCTGTGGTTGCAGGCATCAAAGCTGCCCTCTCAGGAAAAAAACTCTATTGGCGACTTGTAAAATGCTGACACTGGTCTAGTCGCCGCCTATGGTTGTGATGTGGGAGAGAGATTAACGCGCTTTCCAGGTACGGTAGAAGGAAAATCCATTATAAAAGAAAAAGGCCATGAATATGTAGAGAGCGGGGCATCAGTGCCCGACCCCGTCCAGCACCTGACTTATTGTTAGTAATGTGGGTCACGGCTACAGAGAACGGAGCACTGGGAGATGTTTCCTCAGACATTGAGCCCAAAATAGCAGACAAAATTTCAATCAGATAGATATTACTCCTCGCTCCTATTTACAATAGAAAAAGCAACAGGACTTGCAATCCAGAAATCAATGACAATCTCATGAGGCAGGAACAAATGGCATTGTACACAGTTGGTGAGGCCGTTAATTGGATCACGCCAATTCTCCGTTGCTTGCATGGATTGTAGGCAGTACGGTCCAAAAAGTTTCTCCACACCTGCGACGCTGCCAGGGACACTACAAAAGGCTGGAGCGGGTCAACGGTCAGAATTTAGAACAGCCAGTAGCGTAACGCGTACCTGTCGTACTGATATCTTCACCACATAGCTCGAGCAATAAATCACGTCTGTTCGGAAGCAGCGTAAAGCGTACCATGGAGTCGAACGCGTTGACACAGTAGTAGACTGTTATTCTGTGCTCCTTTGAGAGATCTAGGACTGCGTTGAAGTTTTTCGAGTGGCAGACCTCATAAGAAATCAGCCCCAATTCTGGAAATGTCCTTAAAAAGGTAACTGGTGTCGGTAGGTGCCCATAAAACTCTATCAAAACAGTCAGAAAAATCTTTGCGTTGCAAATTTTCGCACTTACGCCTCCTGAAACAGTTAGGGCCTTTGTCAATTATTGCTCTTATTCGTGTGTCAGTGACGATAAAACTTTGTATTTCGCTGGCGAGTTTCATTGCCAGCTTTTTCAGAGCCACCAGCGAATCTAAGGACAGTCTTGAGAACTTCTTGATCGAAACACAGCAACCGATTATGATGAAAGTTGTTGGATCAATGTCCTCGAAAAAGTCGATTCTCAAAGTAGGCATCGTGGGCGCATCTCCGTACACAGCGATAAGCAATCGCTGAAGGCGATCTGCTCCATACGTGCCAATCAAGTCGAGCGGCTGTTTAACCGCCGGATATAGAAGCTCAGAGATGTCGAGCTCAGTTGACAGCAATTTCAGGCCGTGCTGTACAAGAATCCTCTCCTCTTGTGACAGGTTCAGAACATTAATTTGGTTGAACAAATCCATCATGAGAGCTGTAGTAAAAAAACAACTTTGTCTGATTTCCACATGGGCACAGTTGCCCAGGTATATGACCCGCTCACAGTCACGTGCACTGCATAAAACCTGGGCTTACGCTGGGCGATGTAGCCTAGGCACTACCACCCAGGTGGGCCTTCTCAGGCAATTCTGCCTAGGCGTTGTCGCCCAGGTGGGCCTCTCCAGATTTGTTTCGTTCACGTACTACCTTGCAACTGTCATCGCCGCAACTAGTCAGTGAAAGGCTCTCTTTTACTGTAAGCCTACTCTTGGCGAATTGAATCATAGCGTTCGACTCCGCATGGATAATACAGTAGCTGGGTAACAATCGAGTTTTGGTAACTACTTACTCGAAAGCATCACAATCACCTTCTTCGTACAGGTCCACCAAGGCTTCTATATATGCTTTGAAAATACAACAGTCTCAGTGATACATGAGTACGGCTGAATAAATAATGTTGATCAGACCGGGCGAAGGTTTTTTAACCCGTAGATCAATGGCGCGGGTGTCTCAGGCAGGCCGTGTTGGTGCCGTGACAGCGGGGATCTGACACGATCGAGAATACATGATGGGGCGGATCGCAGCCGCCTCGCTGTTGTATCGTTGCATCGGTGCAAAGTCATTTATCATAGCATGCATGTGGCTTACAGCTTTCCTCTATATACAGGATACAAGGATGAAATACAATCACAAACGACTTTACCCCGACTTGCAGAAACTACCTTGTGCCGGGTGGACAGCCTTGCAAGTACTGCTGTCTTTCTCGCGTGAGAAAGGCAGTGTTATGTGCAGTCCAGCCGGACTGAACTGGCTACCTATTTAAAGGGTGCTTCTTGCAATATTTTGTTCCTCCTTCCCCTCTGCAATTAGCAAGTTCATAACATTAATGCCGTCGAACTCTATTTGACTATAATTCCATACTGAAAGATCATGGCATCCACTACATTCGGTGCCCTCTACTCGCAGGTGTCGTTTCTGGACACTCTTTTCCCTGGACTGGGCGTTGCATTGAGCTACATTCATCCCCTCACGTCCGGAAAATCTCATCTCGGCGCCCGGGTCCTCTGCATGTATGGCCTGGTCACGTTCTTGATGAGGTTTGCCCATGGTCGCGTTTCTAGGATCGTGGAGAAATATTTCAGTAGGTCTACCATGTTGATGCCACTGGGCTACCTAAACTCTAACCGTTCTCAGCGTTTTCTATGGAGGTTCTCTATACCGATGATTCGTATGACACCCTGAGGAACTGGGTGCAATCTCAGCCGTTCGCCACAGAAACTCGATCCACGATTGTGACTCTCGGAAAGCGAGCCGAGCCGGGGAACGGAGCGACAAAGTACACATTGCAGTACAGTCCAAAGAACTTACGCAAGTCTTTTTGGTACAAAAGCAAGCTTCTTTACCTGCGCGCTGTCCCAGAAGAAGGGTACTTGCATCGTGAACGGTTTCTGCTCTCCTGCATGGGTACGTCGAACGCAATTCTGAAAGAATTTCTTCACGATTGCCAGGTCACGCTGGAGAAAGAAACGGAAAGCAAGACCGCAATTTACATGAACAGCGATGACCGCTGGAATCTCGCTACGCGGCGGGGTCAAAAGCGGACAGATACTGTCATCCTTCCCGAGGATGTGAAAAAGGACTTCTTTGACGACATTGCGGAGTACCTTGACCCGGAGGCCGTAGCTTGGTACGCCGAGCACGACCAGCTCTACCACCGTGGCTACTTGCTCCATGGCGCGCCCGGAACTGGCAAAACAAGTCTCAGCTTGGCGGCTGCTGGACGGTTTGGTCTAGACGTCTACGCGA
>JAPFRM010000006.1:0-21780 GCA_030778325.1 Beauveria medogensis
TAGCACGAGTGGTTGTAGGGCGATTCTCTCCATCAATGATAGAGGGACAGTCTGCTGGTCGCGCTCCGTTAACTCATTCCCTAACGTGGCCTGGTTGATTATCGATAGAAAGCTCCCTAATACCGTCTAGCATGCTAATGCAAGAATTATCTGTACCAATATACCAACTTATTTGTTCCTTGAAACTTTGTTCAAGTAAAGCCCTGTAGAGAGTTGCGATGAGAGACCCTTTAAGGAGGGTGCGAGAGAAATTTTCATGCCTATGCATTGGGACATTGACGGCGGCCCTTCGCACATCCCTGTCGTCGTCAAGCCGCGCCGCCACCGCCGTAAGCACCGCGGCAGGCAGCGTTGCGCGCCTGCGTAGGGCCACGACGGCGGCCCGTCGCACGTTACCACACTTGTCGTCGAGCCGCGCTGCCACCGCTTTCAGTGATACTTCGCGGAATTGAGGCTCGACTGACTAGCGATTGTGAAATTCTAGTCTGAACATCACTAGACTCATCGAGTAAGGCAGTCTTCAGGGCTACCTCGGGAAAAATCAACTTCGCTTGCTAGTCTGGCGCTTTTGTTGAATTTGCATTCAAAAAGCAGCCACCAGGCCAGCCGCTGTTCTAGAGCCACCCGCGTTGGCAAGTTGCTCGATATTCCGCTCAAGCAGTGCATGGCGAGTCGTTGATGCGCAGGACCCAAGAGATCAAGCGGTTCCTGCTCGATT
This sequence comes from Beauveria medogensis, assembly GCA_030778325.1. Lineage (NCBI taxonomy): Eukaryota > Fungi > Ascomycota > Sordariomycetes > Hypocreales > Cordycipitaceae > Beauveria > Beauveria medogensis. Next base: position 719 of record JAPFRM010000006.1, read on the forward strand.
GTATACATGAACTGCTGTGCTTGGCCATTCCCGTCAAGCAGGCCGGCGACAAATCGCCAAAAGATGTAATAGCGTGCTGTGTATTTGTATCTCCGAATACACTCAGCGGGGGAACTTGCTGTTGTCTCCGTGCCCTTACTACTGAATGTAAAAAGCCAGAGTTGTCTTTTCTCGTCCATCCACTGCCGCACAAAATACTGTGCCGCAAAGTATTTCTGAAATGATAGATGGATGGATAAAGTGGTAGTGTCGGTGCTTGGTGTTTGCTATTGTGTCTGAAGTTCGTAAGAAAGACTGTCACGAAAGTGTTTCATCGAGCGACAAATCTGGTAGTGGGCATACTCTGACCATAGCAGCTCGAGGTACGGGCGTGAAATCTATTACATCATTGTGTAAGCCATTGAACGCGAGGCATTCAACCAGCGCAAGCTCAGCAGCAGCATGAGAGTCTCTGGCATGACCCTCCTTGACCTTCTCCAATCGTACGATATCCTTTCTTCCGCAACTTTTGCACGATAGTGTCATACATGCTAGTCATAGTGCTAGGCACAGTTTCTAGATCGAACTCTTCCCAAGTGTAACAAAGCGCATCCAGTTGGATTGGGATGCGCACAAGGCCCTGGATGAGCCAGCACTCTTGACGAAACGACTGGACTCTGTCGACTTTGGCCTGGTCAGTTCCGCCTTTTTTGGATTAGTGGAGGATTTTTCGATATACTCATTCACCTGTTCGAGGTCAAATCCAATCGTTTCCAAGTCGAGATGCAGATTCGCCGGAGGCCTGGCGGATGGTCGGGATGTGATGATGACATTTGGCTCTGGCGAGGCTCTGTCCACTCGTTGGAAGCAAGAACTCATGACTGAAGAGATCTTCAAAGGTGTACTTTGGTGCATTACGCCTTCCCGGCAGCTTGAGATTTCGTAGAGGAACCCAAAGCACGCGGTCGAACAAAACGTTCCATTTGCTCAACGTGTCTTTATAAAATTCGCGGACAATCTTTTGCACAGTGTTGTCTTGCCAACTCCGGCACGTCCTCGGATCAGGATTCGCCGTGGAGGAATCGGTCGGCCGTCGCTCCCCTTGGGTTCGTTAAGAAGTGCGGCCAACTCGACCTGCATAGTCTTGTCGGCTGTCTCGATCTTCTGACGAGAGAGGACGGAAATTGGGGATGGCGCTGTGTCCATGTTCTTTGAGTGGCCAGCGTCTTGACCGGATTGTTCCACAATGGCTAGGTTGATGTGACAGGGCGACAGGGGTTGGCAGAACTGAACTACCAGATTTATTTGGATGGGGTTTGGATCAAGCTATCTAGCTGCAGGAACTATGGACAGTAGTATGGGCTTCACAACGTCTCTCGTGTTTGTACGGGAAAAGCTAATTAACATTCATAGCTGCCATCTTCGCTAGATATTCGCGCATTCCTCATCTGGCAGGTTCGCGCATTATGACCAGACTGGCTGCACACACCACATCGACGACCTTTCGTCTCATCCCTTGCTCTTCCACGTCCACCTTTGTTGCGCTTGACGAGTTTGTGCGGTCGCGTCTCTCGCCGTCGGCTGCATAAATGCGCCTGTGTTCGTTCGAACTGCAGCTGATAGGTGGTAACCCCATCGATGATTACGCATTTCAATGCGGCATTGTGCAACTGCCACTCGCCGAAGGATGCTGCTGACGCCTTACTGCCATTGGAACCCTTATCGCTCTCCGTTTCGGACAGACTAAGGGAGACCGGAGGTTGTTGTTGTTGTCTTTGCTGAGTAGAATGCTCGAACTGTACTGTACTTTGTTGCAATAACAACTTTTAGAAGAGCATTTATCCGGACTATCTATATTTGCTGATCGACCATAGCGCCTTGACTCAGGGCTGCGATCGTAGTTCGTGCACCGATGGTGTAACGGACCCAGGCTGGTCTTTTGAGCGGGCTGTAAGACATCGTCTTTTCAGGCTAAGGTTGATCTGGTTGCAGTACATCGTGCGCGTTTACGGCGGTCAGGTTCAAAGGGTGAGCAGCAGTTTGAGGCCGAATGGAGCGTCGATGTATATGGCATCTAGCCATACGGCATTAGAGGGGAGAGGGGCCGCGTGAGATGGAGAGAGAGAAGACAAGGGGTGGTAGACAGAGGAAGAGGAGATTTCGTGAGATTGCAGATGCAGAAAAGTGATGACAAGAGGGAGTATTCTCCTAACGTGACTTACGCCGAAGATACTACTCAAGCATTCAACCTAACTCTCTTCCTAAGAAACAGAGCTACTGTGACTTGGGGAATAGCCACCGTTATGCTAGTGTACACTAACGCTAAGACATCACTCCGTTTCCTCGGGACAACCACCCCGCCCCCCAGAAGCCATCCTTCCCCATAACGTAGCAGCTCTATATATCATGCCCTAACATAATAATAGTGCTATATTTTATAAAAGGGCTTCTATATCGTTGATTAAACGCTATAATTTACTAACCTGGGCATTTATAAAGTCTTTCTAGTGATACCGAAGGCCTCTATAGTAGCGCATAGAAATCATTAGCCCGACTTATACCAGTATCCAAGCGCCATGCCCGACGCAATACTCTGGCTCTTTAGTGCTGTTGTAAGCGCCTGGGTAATATCCTTCTTCCTTGACTTGAACCATTCGCCCTTTAATGAAGATGACGACCTGGTCAAGGATGCCTTGCCTACATCAAAGCGTGAGTTTGTTCTCGGTACAACTTCTATGGCTTGTCAGGCAGTTCTAATTCTTATGTACCCAATAGGACACCATATAATATCAGGCCGGGATCGTGCCCGGATGTCAGGCGTCATCACAGCGAGCCCATCTACGTTTAAATCTGGGCCTGACACGGTTACCGGATGATGGAGCCACCCGTTCACGAAGGTCTGTGTAGGCAACGTGCAATTGTAAGTCTCCGACTAGCAAGGTAGCTATAGTCCGTAGTATTGGAAATAACTCTATAACAGGGGTGGGGGGTGGGGGTGTGGATGGCTGTCTTCCTAGTCTACCTTCAAAAACGACACCTTTATTTATATTTACATAACGTAGTTAAGTGTACTGGTAGGATAAATATTCGTCTAGCACGTTTGCACTATTGGTATCCCATCAGCACTGATATCACATCAGCACTATAGTGCTAGTGATTTCCTCTAGCAGCTTAGGATGATACAACACTCCGCAGCCAATCCCATCCGAGCTCGCCTTCAAGAATTCGGCGGGTAGATCAGATAGCAGACGCTGCCACGCTATAGGTAGCCGCAACAAGAAAACAGTAGTGAGAGTTGCAATCGGAGCAGCGCAGCATATCGTCCCGGCGCGTGGCTGTCTCGAAGCCAGCCTGCTGTACCTAGAAGAGGCAAGACGGCACGCGACGAACATAGCCCAGTATTCGTGGGACGCGAAGTCAATGGTAACTCATAAGTAGCGATGATGACGATAATTTTCTCCCGCAGATTGTCCTAGCGTTACAAAGATAGTGATAAATGCCCAGGATATTAGCCTCGACTTGCCTACTTCTGTTGCGTGTTGGCCGGAGCATGTATGTGGGCACAATATTGACAGTTTCCAGAATAGAATGCATTTAAGATTACTGGGGATGAAAGACCTATTAAAGCTCAACAATTCATCGCCTCTATCCTTAAAATACTAGTGGGTCAATATTTTCTCTTCATCTAGGCAGGTAATTTAATGCCTAGCCCCCTTCCCCCTCAAGGAGTCCGGCATCGCTCTCACCCCAAGGATGCTCGACCTCTATACTCCGGATGAGCTCCTCATGCTTGGAACTCCTTGGCACAATCTTATATCGGAACTCCTTCGGGTGACTAGTAAGCGAGGGCGTGACTTCCAGCTTTGCCTCGATCTCTATTCCCTGCTCATCAACTGCCTTCCCAATCGTAAAAGCGGTTAGTGTCTGCGCGATAGTGATAAAGAGGATAGAGTTACTAAAGTATCGGCCGGGGCAGATTCTCCGTCCAAAGCCAAACACCACGGTCTCAGGATCAGGCTCGTTGCGTGGCTGTAGATATCGCCCAGGGTTGAAAGCGTCTGGGTTCGCGTATACCTCAGGATCATGGCAAAACCACCATACCGAGGGTATAAGGTATGCCCCTTTCGGTATGAGATAGCCATTATAAATGGTATCCTCCTCTGACATGTGGGGCACACCCATTGGCACAACGGGGCACCACCGGTGGACTTCTTTGACCAAGGCCTCAATGTATGGCAGCCTGTCTTGGTCTTGAAATCGGGGAAGCCGGTCCGTACCAATCACCCGGTCAATCTCCTCGTGCGCGAGGTGCTGCACCTCGGGGAACATAACCATGGCCAAGATAAACAGGCTCAGGGCCGCTGATGTGGTTTCTGCGCCTGCGAGATACAGAGTCGCGGCCGACCACTTGATGTCATTCTCACCATCGCGGCTTAGCTCTGGCTCAGCGTTACCGCCGCTGCTCTGTTCCAGAAACCTGGACACAAAGGAAGGCTGATGAGTACGGCTTTCCATCTGATGTTTAACAAACATATAGGGGATATTCGCCATTGCCTGGGTCATCTTGTTCCACTGTCGGGCCGTCTCCTTGAATTTAGTGCCTGGGAAGCCGTCGGGGAGATACTGAAGGGCAGGGATAACATCAACCAGCCACGCCATAGGCACAAACGCAGTCGTAATGTTATCCCCCACACGTTCTATCAAGCTGATCAAGGGGTCAATATCGTTGGGCTCGATGGAGTAACCGTAAGTTGTTTTCAGAATAATAGCAGCTGTCTCGCTGTAATACAGTCAGTTGCTGCAAATCGTCTAGCTAGGACGTTGATCGAGAGAAAGACGTAGTTCTCTCCCTCTCCTCTCTGATCAGGAACAAGGCTTACCTTTTGATGTGCTGGATTAGACCCTCTGGTTCATTCAAAGCCCGTAGCAGAAATCGTCGCGACTCTACTTCCTGAATGTGATTGTATCGGGTCACCAGACATGTAATTAATCGGTGTGATTAATTAGTGATTAATTGAATCTGAATCCGAGCCTAGGATTAATTAACTGAATCACTCTCCCCAGGATTAATTAAGTTTCAGCGATTCATTAAAGTGGGTCATCCAGCCAGTGCAAGAAGATCATTGGGCAATTCCGCCCCTTAACTCGCGACCCTAAAAACACCAGTCAAGGCGTAGCAAACATGGCGGCGATCTCGGCACCATCCTTTGACGTGACCGGCGAAGATGTCTCCACGGGCGAGTCACAACACTCGGAGTCCCCTTGCTCCACGACTCTTGGAAAGCGCTCTCGAACACCCACCGCGCTAAGCATTTGGGCAGAGAGCCGACAACCGAACTGCCACGAGCCCAAGCGCAACAGGCACGGCCAGAAGATTTGGTACTGCAAACGCTGCTCCTACTCTCAAGCCGCCCATAATAGAGTACGAAGCCATCTCCGGGACAAGCACTGCATATGGATTGCTGAACAACAAACAGCCAAGAAGCTTGGCCAAGACATTGCCATCGACAGGCTGTTCAAGCAACAAGCTGCAAGACAAGAAGGCCACGATATTGAACAAGCACCTTCGAGCTGCTATCCATGAAGAGGCGTACAACCAGGCGTTAGTCAACCTTATCACTGTGCATAGCTTGCCGTATAGCCTTGTTGAGTGGCCAGAATGGTATGCCGTACTTCATACTGACAATCGCATGGCGCCGGCTACAGTCACGCAGAGCCGGGGGCAAGTCCCGAGGCTTTTGGAGGCCAGCTTTTCGTCCCATCGCGAGGCTCTAGCATGCAATATTGCCGCTTCCGTCACTCAGATACACTTTACTATCGACACCTGGTCCTCTCCCAGTCAGCATGGTCTTCTTGCTATTGTGGCCCACTTCATCAACGACGAGAGTAGGCAGCCACGCAAGGCTTTGCTTGCCCTACGAGAGCTCAAAGGTGCACACAGCGGCGATTCCCTAGCAGAGATCTTTACGGAAGTTATTGATTCATACGGGATGCGCGACAAAATCGGCTACTTCACCTTGGATAATGCATCCAACAATGACACCATGCTGCGCGCTCTTGCCAACACCTTCGGCTTCAACCCAGCTCACCGCCGGCTGCGCTGCCATGGCCATATCATCAACCTGGCCGTGCAGGCATTCTTGTTTGGGAAGAACAAGGATGCTTCCGATGAGGCGATGCGTCAGGTGACAATGCTGTCCCGCAGGGAGCATGACGGCGTGGGCAGAAGGGCTGAAACAGCGCAGACCTGGCGACAACACGGGCCTCTTGGGATGTTGCACAATCTGGTGGTATGGATTCGCTCATCGACGCAACGGTATCAGGCTTTCGTGCAGGCAGCCGGACGTATGATCCCGCAAGACAATTCAACAAGATGGAACTCATGGTACCGTATGATCCATGTTGCTCTCAGCCTTCGAAAGGAGGTCAACAGTTTCATCGATGACAGATACTCTGACAGTGATATTGGACTTGATTATCTTCATCCAGAGCATTGGCAGGAGCTGCAGGAGCTACATTCTTTTCTAGAGCCGTTTTACGAAGTAACCAAAGATACTCAGTGGGATAAGTCTTCATTGGATGAAGTGATTTGCTCCATGGACTTTTTTGTCACGCACTACAAGGCTGCCATGAAGCGGTACCGAGACAATGTCACAATGACTGATCGAATTATGACGAGTTGGTACAAATTCGACGATTACTACACCCGAACCGATGATAGCCCGGTCTATGCAGCTGCCATTCTGCTTCACCCTAGCCTGCGGATGGCGCATATGACAGAAGCGTGGAAAGACCAAGCTCAGTATATTGAACCGGCGATCCGAGCTGTGCGTACACTGTGGGAAGACTTCAAGCCAGAGAAAGAGCCTGAAGTTGAAGAAGACCTATCTGCTTACGAGGCGTATAAGAAACGAATCTATCAGTCCTCCTCCACTCACGATGAGTTCGATCGATTCATCGAGGGGCCCGCTTTGCCAATTGGAGCATCCTCTGCCCTTTCTTGGTGGCTTGAGACTACTCAAAAAACATCGTATCCTTCGCTTCAACTCTTTGCCATAAGCATTTTCTCTATACCAGCGATGTCGGCGGAGGCCGAGAGAGTGTTCAGTGGGGCAAGGCGTACTGTTTCCTGGGATAGAACCCGGATGTCTCCGAAGATGCTGGAATGTACAGAGTGTCTGAAACACTGGATTGGTAACGGCCTTCTTGATCGGCCATTTTCACGTTCAGACCCGTTTGGTATTGAGCTAGATACTGATGAAGCCAAAGCATCAGTGGATGATTCCTAGACTCCTGGAGCAGGTGCACTGGGCACAGCAGGATGATGCTGGGACTGTGAATTACGTAATGAATCATTGAATCATTAATTAATCCTTGAATCCAAGTGCTGATTCAGTAATTAATCTGAATCCAGCCAAGGATTCAGATTAATTGATTAATTACATGTCTGCGGGTCACCACCTGCTTTGTACCCAGATGTTGGTTTACAATCTTGCGGCGGCGGCGGTAGCTATCGGTGTATGCCTGCAAAGCTATAATATTCTTGAATCCACACAAATTGTGGCCAAATTCCATGTGCGGCCGTGAGGATGTCTTGATGGAGTTCTTCTCCAAGAGAAAACGTGCCGTTTCCCTGTCATGGATAAGGATAAGCGTCTGACCCGCCACCGTGACCGAACTGATCGGGCCGTAAGCTTCGTTATGCTTGAGCCAATGCTGGAACTCTAGTGTCCCTTTCGGTGGGAGGTCCATAATGTTTCCGACGAACGGTAGGGGTTTTGGCCCTGGAGGAAGACTTAGGCAAGTTCTTCTTCGGAAGTATTGTCGATAAGCGAGCGACACCAGCAAAGCAATAATGCTGGTCGCTATTATACGCAACAGTGCCATCGTGTGGATTCAATCGACACTCTAGTATCGTTATAATATTAGAAGCTGATTTGGGATTGTAAGAGCTGGAGCTTAAGTATACTGATAGGGTGTTAGGTATTTTTCATCACCGTGAGAGGACTCCTGTGATCCCGGGTCTGAGCTTGACTTAATATAGTACACTGAAGGGGGCTGGTACCGACCTTGCCGTGCATTTGAACTCGTTCGCTTGTCGAAAAACCTGCCACCAATCTTCCGGTACCAGAGGTTAGAGAAATGAGACACAGCTGGATGAACAGCTGGATGAGACACGACTGGATGAGACATGGCTGGATAAGACTGTTGACTTGATATGACTTGAGCCATCAAGGCGTTTGTTTAGGCAGCACTCACAAGCGAGCGAGTCACAGTCAAGTGGGAGTCCCGGGTTTGAAAGCCACCCCACCCTCTCCACGAAGTGTTCGAGCATACTACTGGATCGACATCTGGCGCAGAACAAAACAAACATTTCCTAGTTATTGGCTGCTGTCTGTAACTGGCGTAAGGGCTTACATAAGGCAAAGTCCATCTGTGTGCGATGTACATGGAACATTGGTTGATAGTTGCCTTATTGGAACATATCCCACCGGGCGTATTGAATACACACATTTTCCGTAATATATGTGGAGGTTGGTTGCTCAATTGACACTATCTGCTTTAAACTGAGATATACCAGGCCAATCAAATTCTTGCTCTGCAAGGGAGGCTACTTTCTAGTCATGCACGGACTGCTATGATGAGTGCATATCCAAGTTTTGCTAATTCTTCCACGTCGGGTGCCACACCGCGGAGTTGTTCGGCGGCATTGCCGGTAAGGGAGAGCGCCTTTTGGCGGAGTGCCGCTGCGAGGATTTTCCAGCCAGGCTGGATGTTGTGTCGTATATTGGTGAACTCGATAATGGTCAGCCCGGCCCGGCGAAAAATGTCCCGGTACTCGTCGGCCGTGCGGAAGGAGGGAGCTTGGAAGACTTGACAAATGCGCTCCAAGACCTCGGCGTCTGGCTCTCCAGCGGTCTCCTGGAGGAAGGCGTCCGTGATCACCAGTCGGCTGCCGGGACGAAGCACGCGTGCGATTTGGGCGAGAGCGGTGCTCTTGTCGGGTATGTGGGACAGTAACTCGATAGCGAAGGCGCCGTCGAAGGACGCATCGGCAAACGGCAGCTCCATGACGTCAGCTAACTGAAAACTGGCTTGTTCGGGCTGCGTGCTCTTTGCCAGCCGGGCCTGTGAGAGTTCGACCTGGTAATTGTTGATGGTGATGCCAGTGACATGAACATCATGGCCAGTGGCAATTTGCATTGCGGGTTTGCCAGTGCCGCATCCAATGTCGAGGATGCGCTGCCCTGGCCTGGGGGCGAGCTTGTCGGCGACCACGCTCGTCATTCTGTCGGCGGCTGTCTCGATGGCCTGTTCGTTCGCTGGGTCGTCCCAATAACCCACGTGGATGCAATCGCCCCAAGCATCGGTGAAGAGGTCCGTCTGTTGATCATACATGGCACTGACCATAGCGGAAGTTGGTTGATGAGTCATTTTCCTTGTGTTTTTGTAAGAAATAGAGATGTAGGTATAGGAGGCTTTATATAAGGCAAGTAAGCAAGTTGATATGTGTGCTTATTGATTCCAATCTTAAGGTATTTATAGGATAAAGTGGCTCCGCAATGTCTCGTGTATAGGGCCTGAAATGTCCAGCTTTGCCGTCCGATGTGCGTTGTTTTCAATCACACGCAACACCAAGTTCATCAACGGGGTCTTGTTATGCTGATGGTGTAGAGTAACCACGACGCTGGCTAGATTTAGGGTCTCACGAGAACACATCACTGGCAAATATTATAGATTATAACTCGTAAACCCGAACGGATTCTAAGGTATCGTATGACATGTCGCTGGGCGGAAAATACATCATTATCATCATCATCATCATCATCATCATCATTGTAATTTCAAACCGACAACGGTATCATGATTACTATCAAAGAGGTATCTCAGAACCCCAGGTTTCGCCTAGTGGCGAGGGAGATCACTTCGAAGAGGAGGCTTAACTTGACGAACTTGTCGAAATCTTTACCTATCGCTTGGCAGACTGAGTCTCCGTTCTGGTGGACGGTATAGCCGTACCCAGTAACTCCATCCGCAGGACAACCAACATCGCATGCGTGTGTCAGTCAGTTGTAGGGTGAGCGCCACTGAGTGTGTACAGATGATGGCACGAAGAATTAGAAGTCTCATCCGTCTCTAACCAGCAAGAGTATTTTGCCCCATTTTTGCGAAACGTTCGGGAGTAACCCACATCACCCACTTTCAACCTATCCAATCGACATTGCGGTAAGTCCCACAAGTAGCTTATTAGTCCACCGAATGCACAGGTACTGGCTGTTGCGGTTTGCCACGCGGACAGAAGAGGACTCGCTACTGGAGATGGCGTTTCGGAGTAGTAAACAGAATCCAAATGTCCATCCTCTTCTTTGCGGCGCTCGTGTGTATAGACGTCGAAGATTTTCACCGAGGTAGCAATGTACTCGATCGGAACACAGCCAGTTTCAGTCTTCGTAAAGAAGTCGTGCTTGGTGCATTTGGTCCCTTCGCAATTGAAGGTAGTAATCCAGTACCCATCATCGAGCCGATCGGCTACGTAGTTAGCCCATGACTCGTGTAGTTTCCCGAAAGCCCGCGTCTGACGGCTCCCACGAGTAGCATCCAAGCATATAATATCATCAGCAGCCCAAGGAGCGTCTGAGACCGGAGCATCGTCGCCACCAGAGTGCGACCTTATTTCTCTGGACATGGTGTACGCGATCAACGTAAAGACAACATCTCGCCATGCTCGGCCGGCTGGATGCCATGCCAGCACCCCGTACACATTTGCTAGGCCTCTGGCGCGGTGGTCTAAATCACCCATCATGTTCGCCTGCGGGATGTCGTCGAATAGTTCTTTGGTGGCGACCCGTAAAGGTTTTCCATAGAGGCTCCGTACGGTATCATGAGCCTTCGCCATATAACGGTGAGTATCTGCCCCACGTTGAGCCGCGACCCATTGAAATGCGGCCATTATTCCACGCGAATAGTCGTCATCCGACATGGAAATTGGCGGACTAGCCCAGAGTCCATCCTCATAATGATCATAGAGTATACATTCACAGCCCTCCATCATCAATTTAACACAAACACTTCGGCCATCGGAGCTTTGACAGATGCATATTGCATAAAACATCATCAAAAGCCCATCGCGGGTTAGCTGGTTTGGGTTTGCGATAGGAGCGCTATGTAGCAGCGTGTGCGCGAGGGACAAGACAGCTAGCACCTCGTCGCTTAGTACAAGCCCGCACAATACGGACCCGCACAGGCACACTGGGATGTAGGAGCGGCCTCGACGTAGAGCTGTAAATGGGTCGAACGGTACAACGGACCGGCTGACGTCGGTGTACAACCGATCAAGTGAGTCGGCCAAACCTTCGGCATGCCAGCTCTTGTTTTCAGCCATTGTCGCTAACTTTTCGTTGAGAGTCATAGTAAAAGCTGCATCTGACGTTAGGGTTGGCTATATATGATTGAAGGAGACACTTTGTCATACTCTGTTTGTTCCGGAGACGGTGTTGAAGTTTGATTTAGGTACTTTGCGTCAAGAGTAATTGTATAATTAGGAGAATTATGTCTACTATCTTATAGTAATATTACTATTAAAGTATTAATAGTATTAATACCTATATAGGTGAGAAACTATAATTTTCTTTAACAAGAGGCGCATGTCTCCGCTACGGGCTCCCGCTGGAGCTGCGCCCCCCTGTGGCTATTCCGGCGCCCAGTAGTACATTGACTGGTTTACTTGGAAAGAACGAATTACCAACGATTTGGCGAAATGGGAAATATCAAACCAACTTTCACATCTCTATCCCTCCCAAGTCTCCACCTGTGTCCGGATCATCTTCTACTTTCGCAGAGATCTGCGATAAGACAACTTCTAGATCAAATAGTAATAACGGACTAGTGTCTTGCCCTTTGATCCAGAATTAGGCTTTAATGTTTCGTTGATAATTTTCAACGAAATAGAATAGCGTTTAACCATAGTCCCACATTTGATTCTACTACCCCCATCCTCGACAGACTTGCGTATTATGATATCACCTTTAAAATTAAGTGTATATTCATATTCACATAACGCAGCCAAGTGTGCTAGAATGATGAATGTTCGCCTAATACTTCTCAGACACAACAGGCCTAATGAGGTCACTATGAGGGAGATGTCATCTCCCTCACGACATCTCCATCACTCTACTTAGTAGCGCGCTACCCACCGACACTGGACTCCCGCTGAACCCTATACAAATTCCAAGCGCAAGCGACAATAGGGACGCCCCTCGGGCGCGCGATCACTTACGTGAAGGAGGCCGGCTCACAACGGGTCTCAACCAGATATGCCTTATATACCGGACATGCTCTGAAGGATGGAACCGGAATCGGGGAAGTCTGATGCTCAGCTTTAACGCGACCTCGCAGAAGGGGAGGTACTAAAACTGAACTTCTGAAGAGAAGTCTAATGACCTAAACGGATAGAACGGACGCTAAATAAATCAACAACAACAAAAACAGCGCAACTCGCCCGCGTGCTCATCACAGACATTACCGCTGTTTCTAGGCATATACCAGCATATACTAGGACGTAATGCCTATGCTACCATCGGAAGTTCTCCGACGACGCGTTTCAAGCAGCCGCCTCCTAGTATGTAGAACTTTTCGAGGCTCCTTGTCTGTGCTGTTAGCAATAGCGGCTGTTTGGAACGCCAGCGGCGGGCAAACTTCGGGACGGCAAATCACTTGCATATTAGTTGGCCACTTGTGATATCTCATAGCACTTAAGCACAGTTGATATCACTTTTGCATCTCACACTACGCATGTCTGACCCTAGACACTCCGCCTGAGTCCGTCACGTCTGCATGGGCAGCCTCTATCCCGTTCTAGCGTGACAAGGATCTCAGCCGATCAGATCGTTATAGTCTCAATGCTTAACTTATAGGGATAGAATTGCCGCGTGCTTGATGATATTAAGGCCGTTGTGGCCCGGTTCGCACGACTTAGCCCAACTCTGCAATCTGGCTATCGAGCTAAGTTGACCCGACGCTCACGTCATCTGAAATGGGAGAGTATCACAATGTTTTGAGATGTTCGACGACTCGGAAACGACCTCATTGTCATGCAATAGCCCTGTTGTGTTCTCTACTGCCCCAAGCCATGACTGCAGCGACAGTTAAACATCTAGTAATGATGACATTTCTAGATTTTCGGCAATCCTCATTTGAAGTTGTTGAGAACTGAACTGGCTACTTTCTATGAGGGGCTAATATTGCAGGTCAATTATGTCATACAATTCTCCGTAGCTCTCCCATGCGCAGCCTGTTTACTTCCCCGGGTCGAATAGCCCTTGTCGATTTTCGGCGTGATGTCGGCACAATCTTCTCGCCAGTGCCGCCACCATTCCAACTCAGCATCTCCTCACGGGGAATATCTGAAATCTGGGCAAGAGACAATATTGGCGACGGTGCTGTCTCTGACGATCCGGTGCTCATTGTAGACTTAGAACCCGCAACTGGAGTGGATTAAATTTCATTGGATGCTATCGGCCCTGCCCTACAAGTCGACAATACCTCAACCCCGCCCACAATATGTCCGCAAGAAACCCTCATCCTGTTAATTAAAATAAAATGAATTACTCCTCCGCCTCTTCAAACTATGTGGAAAAAAAGTGCAAGTATTGACATACGTGTCTCGTAGACGTTGGCAGTCAACGCCATCGACACATGCTCGACAGCTACGAAGCGATTGCTCCTATCTTTTGGCTCACCCAGTGAAGGCTCAACTACATCTTCAGACAGCCGTCTCACACCCAACAGGATCGTGTCTATGAGCTGCCCGACTGATTTTGCGAACCGACCACCTAGAATACTTAGAAACTAAGTTATTGCCTTGGGCCGAGGGCAGCCTATGGGGGCATACTCTGTGCAATGACAGCCGGGTTGTGGCCCCGGACACCGAGTTTTACGATTTACAAGTCGCCAGCTGCACTCTATGCCAGCTCCATACCCGGATGGTAGACGGCGCAATCCGTAGCCGCGTCGCCCTAATCAAGCTACACGAGGAATATCTACGGCCATGGGACACATAGAAGATGCGACGAGACAAGCGCAGTATTGGTCGAGGCAAGGGTATACTGTTTCTCTGCTCGGCAAGAGTATCCAACATAGAGTTTTACACCTATCCAAACCTGAGCAAAACCGCGGTGGACATGCTGTCAATTACGGCGATGCCTTCCGAGTCGGAAAATCCGTTCTCTCAGCTCTGGAGCGAAGCTTACGGTTACAGATCGCCAGAATTGACTAGGGAGCGACGTATCTGAAGCATTGGAGTATTTGAAGTCTTGGCATGGTATCATGGAGTCGCCTAGGGACAATTCAGTAGTATCTCCTACAGAACAGCTATCACTGCAATACGCTGATTTTGTTAGCACCTTTTTATATAGCATAATATAATATTAGTTAAAAATTATAATAGTAGGTCTATATTACTAATATATAGATCAGTAATACTATTAGTAATACCAACAGTAGGATATAAAGTACTCAACTATTTCCCGTACTTATCCATAGTACGTCACTTTGAGCTAATACCCAAAGTCGAGCTCTTTCAACGTTGTACTTACAACCCATCTTTACCATCTTGTTGGCAGACACACCCAGCGTGGTTTGGCTCAGCCACTAGACCCATCAGATAGCTAATAGGGCCACGGGTATTAGCTCCCGACCCATCACACCTAACCAGCGCTGCTGCCTCCTAGATAGTATCTTCTCATCATCATCACAATACACCAGGTTCCAACACTGCTTTGCTTGTGTCTCTCAGGGTCGTGATGCCCTCCCTCCTTGATTCGCCACACATATGTTGTTCCAGTCACAGCGGCGACCCCGATTCTACATACATGTCGTCCGCTAATATTGGAGCACGGCTGGATGCTGCGTGTCTCGGCGTGCAAGTCATGGGAATGGTCACCACAGAGGCTATACCCCTAATACTGTGCCATCTGAGGCAGTACTATTATAACCATTTGGCAGAAAGATCATTGCAACCTGTAACAAATGCCCAATATATGTGAGAGTTATCGAATATGACAGCAGCCATACTACATGGCTACGTGGCAGAGAGCAGTTTCGACTCGTACAATCTTGGCAGCGAATTTCGGCAGCATTACATTCAACTCAAGCTTATCAACGACAAAAAGCGCAGGCAACTGTTCAGCGTTTTTCATAGATATAATAATCTTTCGCCGCATCCGTTGCTTCGCTACTGTCACCCAGCCCTTCTACTTATCTTCTTTTTTTATAAGCAAATATTCTTTCCTCTTTGAGCTGCAACGCTGACCCTACGAAAAAATGTCGTCGCCAAAAGTCCACATAATCAAATCGAGTCGTGTTGATACGTACGAAAACAAAGTCATACAGACCTATGATGATGCTCCAGAAGCATGGCACAAGGCGCTGGGGGATAACCTGAGTTTTCAATTCGGCCTTTTTGATCAGGAAGAAATAGCCCAAGGCCCAAAACCAGGACCCGTTGGCCCATCCGAATTCCGTCATTTACAGCGCCAATTAGAGCTTGCAGGCCTCACTGGACCAACCCGCCCTCGTATCAAGAGAATCCTAGACCTTGGTTGCGGATGGGGCTTTACCACTCAATATCTTGCCGAGCAATTCCCGGAATGTGGCTGTGTTGACGCCATTAATATTAGCGAACGCCAACTCCAATACTGTTCAGAGAGGCTCCCAATAAACCTAATTGGACGAGTGAACTTCTATCTCTGCAACGGGCAGGACGTGGACTTGCTCCCAAACCCAGAAGCTCTATACGACTTGGTTCTTGTACGGGGTGTCTACACACACTTTTTGCACCCCGTCTTCGAGGCTTCCGTGCATCAAGTTGCTGGAAGATTAGGGGCCACTGGTACACTAATCATATCTGACACTTTATATCAAGCGAAGAATTTGGACATATATAGGTCACCGATTCTAGATGTTAATGATCGTCTCGCTTGCGCCAATCGGAAGACCCCGGAGTACTTTGCGGATGCACTGCGACAGGCCGGATTACAGATTGAAGACATGCGCATCCTTCCATCAAACGAGGAGGTCATTCACTGGTTTAAAAAGGTTCGCCTTAATATCGAGCAGAATTTCCCTGGTGGTGCGACGGGGGCTATAAAGGAGTTACATGAAATGGCGCAGAGCTTCTCCGACAGCTTGGCCAGGAACAAGGCATCAGTATACAGTATAGTTGCGCAACGACGTGGCCAGTAGCTCCACCATTCAATGCAAGTGGTTTTAGTCATCAGTTTGAATATATAGTTAACAAATTTGGTCACTTTCTTGATGAGGTTGGCGCATGGCCGTGTTGCTAGGATCGTGGAGAAATATTTCAGTTGGTCTACTATGTTGATGTCACAGGAGCTACCTAAACTCTAACCGTTCTCAGCGTTTTCTATGGAGGTCCTCTATACCGATGATTCGTACGACACTCTGAGAAACTGGGTGCAATCTCAGCCGTTCGCCACAGAAACTCGATCCACGATTGTGACTCTCGGAAAGCGAGCCGAGCCGGGGAACGGAGCGACAAAGAACACATTGCAGTACAGTCCAAAGAACTTACGCAAGTCTTTCTGGTACAAAAGCAAGCTTCTTTACCTGCGCGCTGTCCTAGAAGAAGGGTACTTGCATCGTGAATGGTTTCTGCTCTCCTGCATGGGTACGTCGAACGGAATTCTGAAAGAATTGCTTCACGATTGCCAGGTCACGCTGGAGAAAGAAACGGAAAGCAAGACCGCAATTTACATGAACAGCGATGACCGCTGGAATCTCGCTACGCGGCGGGGTCAAAAGCGGATAAATACTGTCATTCTTCCCGAGGACGTGAAGAACGGCTTCTTCGACGACATTGCGAAGTTCCTTGACCCAGAGGCCGTAGCTTGGTATGTCGAGCATGACCAGCTTTACAGCCGTGGCTACTTGCTGCATGGCGAGCCCGGAACTGGCAAAACAAGCCTGAGCCTGGCAGCTGCTGGAAAGTGTGGCCTAGACGTCTACGCGATGAACCTGTCCAAAGTCAACGATGCGACACTGAGCGACCTAATGCGCAAACTGCCAACACGATGCATCCTCCTCCTAGAGGACATCGATGCAATCGAAAGCGCAAAGAGTCGTGAAAACAGCGATGCTGGGTCGAGCACAAGCAGCAGCGTGACACTCTCTGGTCTTCTCAACGCGATTGATGGAGCAGGTTCCGTGGAGGGAAGAGCTTTGATCATGACAACTAACCATGCCAATCGCCTCGACCCGGCTGTAACTCGACCAGGACGTGTGGACAAGAAGGTTGAGTTCGGCCTAGCAAGTCGAGAGATGCTGCTGGGGCTATTCCGATACGTCTATCTGCCCTTGTCTAGCAAGACCGAGAGAGTAGGAGACAAGGACGAAGAAGTCGTCAACAACCAGGTCGCTCAGGATACCCAGAAGCATATCCAGGAGCTGGCAGCGATGTTCGCTGATCGTGTGCCTGCGATGAAATATAGCCCGGCTCAGATCTTATCATTTCTGATTGCACACAGGCATTCGCCTCGAGACGCAGTGGAAAATGTCATCTCTTGGGTTGAAGAGGGGGAAGGTTTCATTCCTCTGAGGCGCCACACTTCTACGATGAACACGATGGAAGAAGAGCTGGACGTAGCTTGTTTCAGTGTAACGCTTGGTATGGAGCTTGTGGAGAATAGCCAGACGTATACGGTGATGATATAGATAGTCAGATTGTCACAGCACGAGGCGCAAGTATATTTCAACTACTATTTTTAGTACGCCTAGAAGTGTACCCAGCCACCTCGTTCAGCTGGAAGCATGCAAGCATGTAGCGTATGTGAAATAGGATAGAAGGACACTTGTTTTATAGGCCGGTCGCCTCGACCCGTGGTTTCGTCATATACTGAGCTTCGGGCTCCTCCTAAGATCGGGCCGCCGGGTCAGCTGCCTGGCATATTGTAACGATAGGGGGACATGGTTGGCAGGAGTGAGCAATCGCATTCTTTTTGGATGGATGCTTGGATAAAGCAATTTTTTGGGGAGACTGTCTACGGCTGGCCCATTTCTCAAACGCAAGGCTGCAGACAACGGAATCTTCGGAAGCAAAACCGAGCTCTTGACGTCTTGGCAGCTGTTTCGTATTGATATTTAGAAATGCTGGCTGTTCGACCGTGTTTTTACGCGCCGTACTAAGAATTGCGAGAGACATCTTCCGTGCCCCGCTTGTCATTCGCTGTTGCACTTGCTAGTATTCCACGAGCTCCCATAGCCCTTGCGTCCGCCGCAGGAGGGCTGTATAGATACAGCCAGTCAATGCCGTCCTCGCTAAATGTTCGCACGTGCCTGACAGGTTCGCGCATTATGACCAGGCTGGCTGCACACACCACATCGTCGACCTTTCGTCTCATCCCTTGACTTTCGACCTCTGGCCTTGCTCTTGACCTGTTTATGCGGTCGCCGGCTGCTGCAAGAATGCGCCTGCACTCGTTGGAACTGCAATTGAAACGTAGTGATTCCGTCAATCGTCACGCATTTTAATGCAGCGTTTTGCAACTGCCATTCACCGAAGAATCCTGACGACGCCTTACCGCAATCTGAGCCATTCTCGCTCTCAGGCTCGGACAGGCTATGAGAGGCTGGTGGGCTAAGCATGCCGGCTGTCTGAGCCCGTCTAGGCGATCGCAGCGGAGGTCCTCCAGAGCGAGGCGTAGGGTTCTGGCTACAGACAGGCGTCATGTCTGCTCCTTCATGGGCGACCTTCTGGCGTTTGTGCGGTCTAGGAGTCTTCACCGCCATATTGTCATCGGAAAGGCCGTCAGCATGACCATCGCCGGAACTGGTTACTGAAGGCGACTGGACCGCCCTGCGCTTTTTGCTGTGGCCGCCATCCTCGCCGTCGGTATCGTTGGAACTTCCGTCATTGTTGTAGTCATCGTCCTCGCCATCATTACCGCTGTCGTTATCGCTGCTGCTGTCGCTGTCGCCATCGCGGGACGAGCTGTCACTGTCGCCATCATCAGCGATGTTGCCGTCGCCATCGATAGAGGCTAAATCGTTGTGAATGGCGCCCTCATGTGGCTGAGTCTGCCGCGGCAGCTCAGCACGGCAGCTCGGTTCGCGATTGTCACGATGGCTTGAGAGTGGCTCGTCTGCGTCTTCTGCCTGCCCATTACCTTGCTCAGCTACCTCAGTGGGTATACTTGGTAAGCGCCGACTGGAGTCTGACCCATCCCTGGACGCCTGCCTTGGGGGGGGCGAGGTGTTGGGAAAAGCAGAACGTGAGTATTGTACAGCCCCATCCAAGTCGTCATCCCCTTCAGGACTTAGTGGAACGTCTCGCGGCGTATCAGACACAGTTGCTATTGTTGATGCTAGCACGATGATTAGCTTTGACATTCGCTTCGCTTCCTCTGCTTGACGGTTTATCAAGGCTTAGGCGCTAACTCACCTGACGAAGTATTAGGCTGTGTTGTAGTCTCCTTATCGATACGTCCATTCATTGTCTTGAGAGACGGAACGTCGTCGTCTGTTTCGCCGTCCGACTCCGACATGGACTCCGATTCCGAATCAGTGAAAATAAGAATTGCCTGATTTGGGCCCTCGCCTGTGGCTTCATATGCAGGAGATTGGGACGGATGCCGAGACGCCAGAGCTGGTGCAGGCGGTCTGCCTTCGTGCTCTACAACTTTAGAGCATGTCGCAGGTGCGATGTCGCGCTCTTGCTTCGCCGCTGTGGCAGTAGAAGAGACTTGCTGGTCGTGGGTGGAAATGGCTGTCATTGTGCTGTCGCAGTGCTTACCTGTGGATAACAAACCTGGAGTTACTAGGAAGGGCGACTTCAACTTCGACTGTGCCAAACCTCTCCGGCTTACGAGGCCTTTAAGTAGACAGAAATCAATACTCTGTGTTTGGACCTCGGGAGCCGTCCCAACGCCGACAGCTCCTAAGTTCGCAAGAATGCCTCCCATGTAAGGCAGCGGCGGCGACCCCTTCACAGCAAAATGGACGCAGCAAGCTCAGCATAGTCTGATCGCAGGTCCAGCTCCGCACCAATCATGTAATTGCCAAGTCACACGAACCGTGCTTTGTACTTTCGTATCTGCACGGCCTGCCCATATGCTGGAAGTTATACCTCAGAAAGTCGGTGACACATCACTTTTCGGCGCTGTCGAATCGGCCCGTCTGACTGCATATAGCAACTGGAAATGCTAATCATAGCCAGTGATCCTTGAGACCGCGATTGCGTGTTCCGCAGAATGATTCAAAGCAATGCGCCAAACTCGGCAACGCCGTGATTTTCCGGAAATAGCAGCGAAGCCACAACGCACGTATGCCCTTTTCAGGAAGTACATCCGAAATATCGAGCGGTCGAGACCTTCCTCATGCCCACTCCGGTGACGTGTCAACTCTGATGGGTTCCATCTCGCGGTCCGGAAACTCAGCCCACGGGGTCCGTGATAGCCGATGCAATTTCGGGCAAGCAGGCTTGTTGTCATGTATCGTGAGGCATTTTTGGGACTAGTCAAGGGAATGTCGCGGATGATCATCCAGAACGCAGCACCGAGGAAACGGGAGATGCCTGTGAGCTAGAACAAGTCAACGATCGGTACAGGACAGAACTTGGGTTTGGGGGGTAGAATAAACATACAGGCTGGACAGCCTGTACTGCCGAAAGCACGGGCGACCTTGACATTGCAATTGGGCGAGAAGCGGCAGCAGAGCCGTTAGCATCAAGCAAAGACACGGGACAAAGACAGCCCGCCTGGGCCTATCCGACTCCGATTGCGTAGGATTTCTCGGGCGGACACAGGCCAACGGGGATAGTGCAAAGGGGGGCTGCGCTGCAGAGGACTCGGGCACAGAGAGGAAGCGTATTGCGGCGGCGGATTGAGGAGAGAAGAAGTCGAGAGTACCTGATGCAGCGGACAGAGGAGGCCATGGTATTTATATTTCGGCGGGCATGACGCGGCGGGGCAGGGCCCCGAGCAGGGGTGGGTGGGCAAAGCGGCGGCGCGCGCGTTGCCTGTTTGGGGGTGCCACCATTCCGGAGGCGGCAGCAGCGTGTCTGAGATTAC
>JAPFRM010000008.1:0-46462 GCA_030778325.1 Beauveria medogensis
ATTTAGTGGGGGCGATGCCTAGTCTGGCGTAGTGAGGGGCAGGCGGATTGTGGGGGGGGGGGGGGGTCGCGGGGCAATAATGAGGGAAATGCTGCGTGTTATAGAGTTTGTGGGGGTTTCCATGAACTTTTCCTCTTGTCGCACACGTCGGCTTTTAGTACGTCACACGATAATCGCATGCAGTCTTGATCGCTCGTCGAAGAAAAAAGGCCTCAAGTGACTCGTCCCTCGCTTGCTCTAGCATCCGTCGCTGTTCGCTGCTACAATCGCCATGGCGTCGTTGACCTACTACGCTGCCTCGCCCCGAGAGGCACTTGCCGCCGAGTTTGTTGGAAAGTCAATTCGCAATGTGCCCACGCCGGCGGCCATCATCAACGTCGCCGCCGTGCGGAGAAACTGCAGCCGTATGCTGGATGCTTGCAAGAGCCTCAGCCTGGGCTGGCGAGCACATGTCAAGACACACAAAGTATGGCCAGTCTACTAGCGCCTTTGCGCGAGTTTCATGCTGACTTTTATAGACGGTAGAAATTACTCGCCTGCAAGTCGGCGATGACCCTTCATTTCCGGTGAATCTTGTGGTTTCGACTCTGGCCGAGGCAGAGTTTCTGCTGCAGACTCTCAAGGAGTACAAAGCTCAAGGTCGGCAGGTTAATGTATGTCTCTGTGGGGGTAATTCGATCAAGAAGCAGTAACTAGCTAATACGTGACTATTGCAGGTTCTCTACGGCCTACCCATCAATGCCAATGCAGTTGACCGCCTTGCCGTCATTGCCAGCGCTCTCGGCCAAGGCTCCATCTCAATTCTTGTCGACGACCCTGCGCAGCTCCCCATCGCTGCTAAACTGCGCCAAGCGAGCGGCGTTGCGCCCCATGCTTCGATCAAGATTGACATGGGCGGCAAACGAGCCGGCGTCGTCGCTGATAGCGAGCGCCTCCTCGAGGTTGCCGATGCTGCGCTAAAGGCTCACCAGAATGGCCATGTTGTCCTCTCTGGGCTGTACTCGCACGCTGGTCAGTCCTACGGCGGTGATAGCCGTGCGGCGGCAATCAAGATGATGGGCGACGAAATTCGGGCCATGATGGTCGGCGCAGACAAAATCAAGGCGCGCGCGGCGGAACAAGGCGTATCGAACCTCCCCGCCCTCATTCTCTCCGGTGGTGCATCGCCCACAGCCCTGTCTGTGCAGAATCTTTTGAGCCAAGACGACGCACAGGCGGCGTCTACGCCGGAGCTACAGACCGAGGTGCAAAGCTTGACGGCGCTGTTTGGCACGGTCAAGAGCAGCGGCCACGTTGTGGAAATCCACGCCGGCGTCTACCCCACGCTCGATCTCCAGCAGCTCGCCGCACACAGCATGTCTGCGTCGCGCCTCTCGTGGGGCGACATTGCGCTGACTATTCTCGCCCAAGTCCACAGCACGTACCCCGGGCGCGGGGCGGGCGGCACGCCAGAGGCGCTCATCGGTGCCGGCGGCCTGGCACTGGGCCGTGAGTTTTGCAAGGCATACGACGGCATGGCCTTGCTAACGCCGTGGGGGCGGCCGGGGGCGGCGCCGCCCGCAGGCGACGTGGAGGACTACGAGGGGTGGCAGGTCGGCCGGTTCTCGCAGGAGCACGGTATCCTGACCTGGGCGGCGGGCAAGCGCAAGGGTACGCCGTCGGGGCCGCCGTCGGACATGTTGGAGGTTGGCCAGAAAGTGAGGCTGTGGCCCAACCATGCGTGCATCACCAGCAGCCACTTTGGGTGGTACTTTGTGGTCGACGAGGATCGGCCGGGCAAGGAGGATGAAATTGTGGATATCTGGACAAAGGCACGGGGTTGGTAAGGAATTCGGTGGCGCATAAATTCGATGATGGAACGTTGGAAAAGGGGGAGTCGAGTGTGCATTTCCTTTCCGCACTTGATCAACAAGAAAACGTGTCTCGTGATGTTGAATCATGTACTCCGTATTCGTACAGATTAGTCCCCCCACGATGTTGGGGGCGCGTGTGACAGGTGAGAGTGGGGGGTTGTCCCGGCGGGCTGCCTTTCCACACTGTTGGGGATGCAAACAGACTATTTATTATTAATCTGTAAATTTAGATGACAAGGGCTAAATGCCATGTCATAAAATGATTGTGGCCATGATCAAGCCAACCACCTGAAAGCACGGCGAAGGGCATGTCATCTCTCAGCTTCCCGAGACTGTGTTGATTGTTGACGTGTCGAAATGTTACGTTGTGCCGCGGTTGCTCAAGTTTGAGTTATCTCACACAAGTCAGCAGATCGGACAATTGCCCGCAGCGCAGCCTGCAGGACACTGCCTGCATCCGAGTTTCTCCACATGTCTTGCATCATCCTGGATTCTCCAGCTGAAGCTTCGCCGAGACGACCCCAACTAGTTACTTAATCTGTAGTTGGTGCTAGTTTGCTGGGCCTGGTGTGCCTAGCAGCTTGCAACTTGGCACTTGGCATCCATCCTGCTCAGACCCCCCCTGCTGGAGTTGTGGCCTTGTTCGTCACTGACCAGTGGCAAGGGACTCGGGCGGCCCCCCCTCCATCTCGCTCCATCTTACCGACGGACACTGTTTGACTGCGTGCATCCGAATTTTGTGCGACAATGGTGGCTCTGCAACACTGTGATAGACAAAGAAAACTACGGATTATAAGTCAACTGACTCTTCAGCCTTGGACATGGTCTTCCACAGCCCTCCACACACCGCCGTCATACACCCATCCATGTCATAAATAAGACATCCTACAACATCTGCTCCCAACTGGGGCCGCGTGGGGGTCTGCGGAACAGGCTAAAATGGGCGCCGCGGGGTGCGACATTGGCAGCATGATTCGAGGGCAGGCAGATTAGTCGACAGATTTTCTCCTCAGTCTGAAAGCATCTGAAGGGTGGCAGACTCGATGTCATATACTCACCAAGTCGCTAATGTCGTGATGGGCAGCAGCGCCGAGAATGCCTGATGCACACTACCACAGTTGTTAGTGGAATGGCCGGTAGCCGGATATGCCCTCAACAGCGTCACGCGGGTGACGGAACAAGACAGAACAAAGAGGGGCGGGGTCAACTATTGGATGGGTATCCCTTCGCAGATTTCCTGAGTCGTCTTGGGCGGGACGGAAAGGCTACTGGTTAAGAGGCACCACTAGCGACAACGTGGATAGACCTTCCCACTCTCTCCGCCATCTTTCTCCAGATAAATCTTCTCTTCCCTTTTTCCTTGTTACATGATCTTCCTTATGTTTATAACCAACATAACCCCTTTCTTGTCGTTTTCGATTGGAGATTCCTCCCCATCAATAACCTACAACGCACCGATTCACACCCAACAGCCAAAAGCATAATGTCACCCTCGGTGTCTTCCACCAGTGGCAACAGCGGCAGCCCTCGGCCGCTGAGCCGGGGTATCTACGTACCGACTGTGGCCTTTTTCGACGCCGAAACGGAGGAGCTAGACACCAAGACGATTGGACGGCACGCGGTGCGCCTAGCCAAGGCTGGTGTGGCGGGCATCGCCGTGCAGGGCTCCAACGGCGAAGCCGTTCACTTACTGCATGAGGAACGGACGACGGTGACCAAGGCGACACGGCAAGCCCTCGATGCCGCGGGCTTCTCTAGCTTGCCGCTCCTTGTCGGGTGCGGAGCGCAGTCGACCTTTGAGGCCATTCGGCTGTGCAGCGACGCGGCGGCAGCTGGCGGCGACTATGCGCTGGTGCTGCCGCCCAGCTATTACAATGGCCTCTTTGAGGGCGCGACGACCGTGATTGACTTTTTCAAGGCCGTTGCTGACGCCTCGCCCATCCCGGTCCTCGTCTACAACTATCCCGGCGCGACGCCCGGCGTCGACATTTGCTCCGACACGCTGGCGACGCTGGCCAAGCACCCCAACATTGTCGGCTGCAAATTCACATGCGGCAACACGGGCAAGCTGGGCCGCGTGGCCGCGGCGGCCAAGGCGGCTGGCAATGACTTTTTCTGCTTTGCGGGCTCAGCCGACTTTACGCTGCCGGCGCTGGCCGCGGGCGGCGCCGGCGTCATCGGCGGTCTCGGCAATGTAGCCCCGCGCGCGTGCGTGCACGTCTTTGACGTTGCGGAAAAGGAGGGTGTCCTATCCAAGGAGGCGGTGCGTCTGCAGGAGATTGTCGCTCGTGGCGACTGGGTGGCCATTCAGACGGGCCTCGTCGGCGTCAAGGTGGCGCTCAACAAGTATGCTGGCTACGGTGGCTTCTCGCGCAGACCACTGCCACGACCGGACGTGGCAAAGACGAAGAGGATTGTGGATGGACTCGAGGAGATAATGGAGCTTGAAAATTCGTTGCAGGATAAAGCTTGATTGTATGTAAACTAGACTTTGTCACGCTAGATTTTCCTATTACACTTTTCTTCCACTGGAGATGATTCCGCAGATGGAGGATTTCGAAAACATTATATGGATAACTGAGCATTGACATGTAATTGATACATTATCGGTCATCATAGTAAATATACGTCATTTCTGATTTTCCTGCATTACTAGCCTTGGTAGAGTTGGCAAATGGCAGCTCACATTCTGATAGATATAAGTAATGTCTGTTGTAGTACATTATGTCTTTGTAATGTTTGTGACTATTTTATTTTGCTTTGCATTTTTTAAATCTTCACCTTAATGCTCCGCTCGTCTGGTAGTCATTGAACAGCAGTACACTCAATCTCAACGTCGGTGTTGAGGGGCAGAGTCTTGACAGCGACGCAGCTACGGGCATCATTAGTACAAATCGTGTTGTAGCATAATCATTGGCGGGGGTCGTGGTTCTTACGTGCGGCAGGGCTTGACGTCGCCCCAGTAAGTCATGTAGATCTCGTTCATCTTGGCAAAGTCGTCCATGTTGGCGAGGAAGACGTTGACCTTGACAACCTTTTCCAGGGTGGTTCCCGAGGCCTCGAGAATGGCCTTGAGGTTCTTGATACATTGGTGCTGTAGAAGGCGAGCGTCCTTGTCAGCGGTGCTGAATTTCCAGTGGCAGTCTCGTGTGTTCGGGGGCAGGTCAGACTTACAGTGTGAGCCTGAATGTCGCCAGGAATAATCTGGTTGGTCTCGGGGTCCATGGCGACGGCGCCAGAGACAAAGACGAGGCCGTTGGCCTTGATGGCCTGGCTGTAGATGCCGGGGAGGGGCTTGGGGGCCTTGTCGGTGAGGACAGCTTCCTTTCCGGACGCCATTGTGAGGGATGCAAAAGTGATGGTGGAAGAAGGAGGAATTAGGGGATGGGTGAGAAGAATTTACGGATGAAGGGGTACTTGAGATGCGGGAGAGCAGGAATTGTCAATGGTAGGGCGTGCCAATGAATATTTTCTCTGTGTTTGTTTGACAGCATCCCACCTTTCTTGTCCAAGAAGAGCTTCCCCCCTCTCTGTCCCCGCACCCAGATGGAGCTAACTAGCTGTGCTGCCATGGTGGGGGTTTTTGAGTACCTGTTAGCATAGCGGGCGCGCCAGCTGGTGGACTGAACAAGTCATCTACAGCGGGTTACAGCGGGTTACAGCGGGTTTAATGGTAAGCTCCCCCGCAGTACGGCTGCTCAAGTTTTCTAAAACACAGAATAGAGCAGTCCGGTTTGTAGGATTTGACGAGGAATCGGCCAGACAAAAGCATAATTCCATTATGGGTATTTGGCCTTGGGCTCTGCGAGATGATTTGTTTTATTTCGGCATCTGTACCGCATAGGACTATATCGTCCGGTGATTTATTTGTCATGACGGTTGCGTTTGATGATATGGGCGGTGCAGTAACTGATGAATACCTAGTTACAAGCCAGGCTTTCGGTGTGTGGGTGGTAGCCGTAGCAGGGGACATACATAGTTCCCCACCAAAGGAGCCAAGTTACTCATCTACCGCCTACAAGCTGCATCGCCTCTACGGAGTACTTGACCCCCATTCAATTTCAATGACGAGCCAGCCATGTCATGACCCCCAACGTCTCCTGCAGGCAAGGCTTCGCACCAGACCAGGAGTCCCAGTGGGCAAAAACGCGCAGCCCCAATAGATATATGTACCATCATGCAGCCACAGCTAATTCCCCGCCTACTGGAAGCACCAACTAACTTATCTAGTTAGTTGACTAGTGGCGAGGCTTGAGTGGGAAACGAGGGGAACAAGTGCCGGCATTTCTGCAGCTGGAAACGGGCTCCAACCCATCGACATTCACGACTGATTTTCTGGGGAATTTCTGGGGTTTGACGATAAGAGACTCCAACATCTTGAAACATGTGGTAAAGCATTCGAGGTTGCTGTGCTGTTGTTATCCGGTCGCTGTTACGGCAGCCGATAACGCAAATCTTGTCGTCTATCGTCGGTTCCACTGCAATTCTCGAAATGTCTGTCTCCTCCGACCGTCGGACCCCTCGTCCAATCCAAACACACACAATTGACCAACATGACGGTCGCCTGCCTTTGCACCGCAACGGCCAGAAGTCGTCATTCCTTTGGCCCAGCGTTAGCTTAGGGCGCCTCGTTTCTTCACATGGTTCACAATTAGGCCTCGCCCTTCCGAGGCGCGCCTGGTTCGAAAATACGACATTGAAAGCAACCCTCCACGCCCATTCCATGAGCAAAAATTAACAGGGTTGGCCGCCACTTACGACGACTGCAGCCCTCCCACCAACACCAATCTAGCGCAACGCCGTCGTCTTGCTGTCTAACCGTATGCGTGCCCTGCCCTGTGCTCGAGCTCACTTCTTCTTCCTTCCCCGTTCCCTGACTAGTTATAACTAGGGTGGACTTCCGGCCATCAGGTTGCGGCCTTGGCCAGAACAAGTGGTCCCTTATCTCGGGTTGCAACTGATGGCTCTGCTCGAGTGGTTTTCATGCGCATTGCCTATTAGGTTTCCTTATCGCGACCACAATCTACAGTTTCAATCGGAGCATTTATAAGAACCGCAGCTCGACTCACAGACCGCCAGTTAGCGCAGCAATTTTCATTGAGCTCGACAACCTCATCCTGCAACGGCGCTTGCTCACCGTGCGACCATGACGAAAGACAATAATACTGCCGACGTGGAAGCGTCCAGCAGCAAGGACAACATGGCTCACACGACCCTCTCTCACGACGATAAACCGGAACTCATGGGCACCATGGATGACATTGCCCGAGTCATCGACCACAAAGCCGAAAGAAGCTTGGCTCTCAAGTTTGACGTTCGCATCCTACCCGTTATTGCAGTCATGTGTCAGTCATATGCTATTCGTTACATTCGTAGCCATCTAACGACTTGTTGCAGACCTCTTCAATGCTCTCGACAAAGGCAACATCGGTAACGCACAAACCAAGGGCCTAAGCAAAGGTATGCATACACATGGCATCGCAAGCATCGGCATGGCATTAACGCTGCCATTCCAGATCTCAACTTCAAAGATGGCCAGTACAACCTCATCGTCTCCATCTTCTTCGTTCCCTACGTCATTTTCGCTCCCCCCGTGGCTATGCTGAGCAAGAAATATGGCCCGTCACGCACTCTCCCCGTCATGATGTTTTGCTTTGGCTCCATGACACTTCTTACCGCAGCCGCTCAGAACTTTGGTGGCATCTTTGCTCTTCGCTGGTTTCTCGGAATGGCCGAGGCTGCCTTTTTCCCCACGGTCATCTATTACCTCACCACATTTTACCGCCGTGGCGAGCTGGCCAGACGGCTAGCCGTCTTTTATGCTGCATCCAACATTGCCAATGCCTTTAGCGGTCTGTTGGCGTTTGCCGTTTTTCATATCAAGGACAGCAAAATTCTCGCCTGGCGCTACCTCTTCATCATTGAAGGTAGCATAACGGTCCTCTTTGCCATTTTTGCCTTTTGGTATCTACCCAAGAGCGCAAGCGAGGCCAAGTTTCTGAGCAAGGAAGAAAAGGACCTTGCTTTTCACCGAATCCAAGTCGACTCTTCCGCTGTTGTCGGGGAAAAATTTAATCTCAAAGAAGCCTTGAAAATCTTTACATATCCCTCGACGTTTGCCTTTCTCGGTATCGAAATCTGCCTGGGTGTGCCCCTTCAGTCTGTCAGCCTTTTTCTGCCTCAGATCATTCAGCGACTGCAATTCAACACAATCAAAACCAACCTCTACACTGTGGCTCCCAACGTCACTGGCGCCGTCATGCTGTTGATTCTTGCATTCGTTTCTGATTGGACGCGCCTACGCTTTCCTTTTATAATTCTGGGTTATGCCTTTACATTTACAGGCTTCATCATATATGCCGCAATTGATGATGTCGAGAAGCAGCTGCATCTTGCTTATTTTGCCACATTCATGATGTGCTGGGGAACATCGGCGCCCTCGGTGCTGCTGTCGACTTGGTACAACAACAACGTTGCCCACGAAGGCCGACGCATCACGCTGACGTCTGTCGGCGTCCCCCTCGCTAACCTCATGGGTCTTGTGTCGAGTAATATTTTCCGCCAAAAGGATGCTCCTAAATACAAGCCTGCCCTCATCACCACTGCTGCTTTTGGTGCCGCCGGCGCGACCATTACTGCTTGTCTCGGCGCGTACATGGTTTTTGACAATGCTCGACGTAACCGTAGAGCAGGCCGAAAGATTGACGCGCGCGATGTGCCCACGCAACGACTGCGGGATGGCCCCAGCACAGACGAGTTTCGCTGGTTTCTATAGATGCATTCCCGACCCGCGTTTCTTTTTGGAAGACTTGTTTGAACATATTTGAGCGATGATTTATTTAACTTGGTACATGCACCCTACCTATATCCCATCCATGTCTATACGCTGCTACTGTACAGCAAAAGATATTTTGACAATGACTCTTTTGAACTTGATAAGTGACGTCCCCGTATCCCACCCTTTACTTGTCGTACTTGTCGTCTATGGTGACGGCAAGGCCTTGCTCGCCATACCACCAGCGCCAAATGGCCTTGCAGTAGAACCACGTCTCCATGGTGCCAAAGATGCTCAGCACCGCGATTAGGAAAATCTTCATGTTTTTGCTGACGCCCAACCCGTCGAGGCTAAACTTTGGCAGCTCCGGATTCCTACTCTCTGTCTCAACTGCTGCCGGCTTTCTGGAGGGCTGCGTTGCTGCGGTAGTGCTGGTAGATGTTGTCTTGTCTGATGAGGCGTCGTCCCCGGACTGGCAGCGACGCGCGCTGGTGGACAAGCATGCGTGGCGCGCGAGGACGTGCTGCGGCAAGCGTGGACGCAAGGCCAACTGCATAGGCTGTATTGATAGTTTTTTCATTGTGGTTTTGTCAAGGTTGTTTTTATGATTTCTTCTCAAAGGAGCGTGAATGTGGAAAATCGACAAAATGTCTGCGTCAGGCTCAAGGCTGGAATGCATTGATCGCTGTCGCGGCCGCTAACTAGTACGGGCATTGCGCCGAGATGGCTTGGCCGGTTCATTTTCGTAGGAGTCATTGCCACGCTAATAACAACATGATTAGAATAATTCTTGGCACACTTTGTGTATGTATAAGACGTAAAGGATCAGGAGAGGGATATCTAGTTTTAAAGCGACATATAAACGCAATAATTGCAAGCCATGCTCCTTCTCTAGACTGCATCATCATCATCATGTCATCATCATCATCATCATCATCATCTTCTTGCGCATCCCGCTTACTACATTCTCACCTCCATCCTCTGCCGCCAGTAATGTCCTCGGCCTGCAAAAACAAGCCCAGCTCGCTAATCTTTTCGTCCGCTTCCCAGTGTCCATTCATGAGATTCGTGAAATACTGATCATCAAAGATGATGTCCGGCACGTTATTCGCCGCCCCCGGAAACGTCATCATTGGCGTTTGCAGCTGCGGCGGCGACTGCGGCGTCATCTGCTGCGGCTGCTGCGGCTGCTGCTGCCATGGCATGCTCGCGCTAATGGAAAACGACGCCGGCGGCAGCGACGTCTGCGCGGCCTCGCCGCCGCCGCCGCCGTGGGTGTTTGCCGTGGTTACCGCGGCGCCGGAGAGGCCGTTGCCGGCGTAGAGCTGCTTGGCGTGCAGGCGGTCGGCGATGGAGGCGTCGAGGTACTGGAAGAAGATGTCGAGGACATTGTTGTTGATACGCCAGTACTTTTGGATTTCTTTGAGGCAGATGAGGCACATTTGCGCGCGGTTCTCGGCGATGCGCCGGTTGACGCCCGTGTCGCGCCGGATGCTGATGACGTGGATGCACAGCGAGGTGAATAGACTCGTGATCCTGAAGACGAAATGTTAGTTTATGATTTGCCGGGGAGGCGGAGAATGAAGGACACGGAAATACGCACATGTGCATTTGGCCGCGGCCTAGTATGCCACTTGTATACATGTCTTCGGCGATTCGACTGATGCGGCATGCTGATGCCGTAACAATCATGCTGCTCGCGGTCTTGTCGTTGGAGTGAAGATAGCTGTTTCGGTGAATGAGGATGCGAAGATGGCTAAGCACCATGTTAGAAATACTTGTTGATTATCGGAAAAGCACACATCGGTACGTACTTGTATGCCAGGTGCAAGAGACACGCCCAGACCGAGGTATTCGTCTCGTCCGATAGGAAGCGCATACTCTGCGGCAGGCTATCTTTCCACGCCTCAAGCGCATTGTCCAAGCTCTCGACGTCTTTGGCCTTGGAGCCCGTTCGGCCAGGGACAAAGTGCAAGTCAATAATGCGGCCGACTGTGCATTGTTAGCCGCGTGACAAACGTGGGGAGGGGGGCAGAAACCAGATGCATACTCAGCCGTGCGACTTCCACCATCTTGATGGCATACGTAATGTGCTCGGGCTTCAGTGGCGCGAGAATCGGGTGCTCCTCGAGGTCCACGTCGGGCGCCTCAAGGTCCGCAGCGCTCAGCGCCTCAATGTCGCAGTCTTCGTCTCTGATGCGGCTGGGCAAGCCGAGAGATGCTGCCGATTGTCGTTCGCGCACCTGGGGAAAGATGTGAGCAAAAAGCAGGATTCTCCCGCCAGACTGTGGCTGAAAGAGTTGCTTACATAGATGGACCACCATATTCTCCTTCTCATTGTTGGCGTTTCTACCGTTTTGGAGACTGAACAGGATCTGGAACGTGGTCAAACAGGTGCCGCGCGCGTTGAAACTACTTTGCAATACTCACGATCGATGAAGGCCGATGGACTCTGATAGAGTAATCACATTGCCCAGCCAATATCGCACATCGCGTACGTCTGATGGTCCGTTTCTCTGAAAGCTCATCAGGAACAAGGACTGGATGAGTGTGATTTCATCCCTTTCCCAGTCGGCATCAATCAGCAGCTTTGCTCGCGTGTAAAATAGCGTTTTGGCCTGGAATCGGTCGCTGAGCCCCATGCCCGATATCACCGAATCGTCGCAGTATGTGCATCCGACAATTAGCATCGCATACATGAGCACCTTGGGCACCCTGTTTTCGGTGAAGCGCTTGGCCAGGTCCGCCGCGTCCACGACGGGGAAGCACGGGTGAAACCAGGTGAAAAAAGCGCGGAGCGCCGGCGCGCACTGCTCCTGCGACGGCAGGTCAAAGACGCCCTCGTCGCGCAGGTACCGCAGGGTGGACTCCTTGATGCCGGAGCCCTCGGCTTGGGCTGGATTCGGCCGCTTGGCCGGGAGGTGGAACGTGTACCGGGACTGGGCCCCGCCGGGCTGGTTGGAGGTGGCATCGCCGCGCTCGCGGCCCCCAGAGACAATGGTGAGAAAGTTGGACTCGCCAAAGAAGCGCGCACCCGACGCCTTGGCCGAAGAAGCGGGCGTCGGCGACACGGGTGGACTGGCCTCGCGCGCTGCCGTCTGCTTGCGCGTGCGGTAGCTGTGGCACGCTGCGGCGCTGCCAAACGGCGTAGAAGAGGAGGATGGAGCAGCGGTGGCAGCAGCAGTAGCAGAAGCGGAAGCGGAAGCAGAAGCAGAAGCGGCTGGCTGAGACGGCGACTGGGTGGTGTTGGTCGCGTGGGCCTCTCGGCGAATCTGGTCCTCCGGATCTGTGCTCTCCGCAGTGCCGGACGCAGATGCTCCATTCCGGTGGTTCTGCCTCGTTCTGGGTCCCTTGTGTCGTGGCTTGCGAGGATATCTACTCAAGCCAACAGCAAGAATTTTGCATTAGCTGGTGCCGATATTCGTTGCAAGCATTACAGATTTGCTACCGCTCTACTTTGTTCCCGGGAGGAGGGGGGGTCGGGGTTCAATCTTGTTGACAATTAAACTCACCTTCCTCTTCTTGACGGCAGCACCTCACACTTGACACCAGCATCGACGCAGTTGGTGCATGGCTGCACCTCCATCACGTCGCAGCGCACACGTCGCGAGTTGCAGACGGTGCAGGCATGCTTGGCCCGGGCTTTTCTAGCCGACGAAGCGGCTTCGGTCGCCGAGGGCGACGGCGAAGTCATGTGTGTGCTCATGCAGTTTCGTTGAAATCGGTCCTAAAATTGAGCTGGTTTCATGGGCGCGCAACTTTTTCTCTCGATTGCCGCCTAATTTGGTCGCAAAAAAAAAACCACCCCCTTGTAATGAATGATGAATTTTGCTGTGATGTAGGAGGCAAGTAACCGAGATTGAGATGCCGAAAGCGCGGCCCACTGTTGACCTAGACTCGCTCCCACGCCTCCGTTGTCGCAAAGGCTCGCTCAGCGTCGGCAATTAATTGACGCTTTACCAAGGCGAATTTTGCACTTCTTTTTGGAGTACTCTGACTTGTTCATTGATTTATGAGCATTTCTAATAGCTTCTAGGCAAGCGCAGTACTTTTTCGCTAATGTAGTTGAGAATCATTTCGCGGCTCACGGGCGCAATGCGAGGCACCAGACACTCACGGAACCAGCGCTCAACATGGTACTCTTGCGCGTAGCCCATGCCGCCGTGTGCCAGAATCGCCCTCTCGCAGGCCGTGAACGCAGCCTCGGCCGCCAGGTACTTTGCGCTGTTGGCCGCCACCCCCACGGCATCCTGCTTGATGGACCCGTCCGCCTTGCTGCTGCTGCTGCTGGCCTCGTCGTATAAGCGCGCCGCGTGGTACGTTGCCAGCTTGGCCGCCTCGAGCTTCATGTACGCATCGGCCAGCGGGTGTGCGACGCCCTGGTTCATGCCAATCGGGCGCTCAAAAACGACGCGCTCCGACGCATACTCGGCTGCCTTGGCGACGGCGGCGTAGCCCAGCCCGAGGGCCTCCCCGGCGAGGAGGCAGCGCTCGGCGTTCATGCCGTGCAGGATCATCTGAAACCCCTTGCCCTCTTGGCCGATCAAACTCGACGCGGGGACCTTGTAGTTTTCGAAAAAGACTTCGTTGGCGTCGACGGCGCGCCCGCCCATCTTGCGAATCTTGCGCAGCGAGAGGCCGTGGCCGTCGTCGGCCGCCTTGTTGTCGGGGAGGGGGATGCAAAACAGCGACAGCGCCTCGCTCGGCTTCTTGGCCTCGTCGCGCGGCGTGGTGCGCGCGAGCAGAATCATGCGCGACGCCACTTGTGCGCACGTAATCCAAATCTTTTGCCCCGTGATGCTGTAGTGCCCGCCGTCGTCGCTCCTCGTGGCCCTCGTCGACAGCCGCAGCGTGTCCAGCCCCGCGTTGGGCTCAGTCACACCGAAACAGACGCGCCACTTGCCCGAAATGATGTTGGGCACCGTCTCCTCGAGCTGCGCGCGGGAGCCAAACTTGGCGAGCGGCTGCGTGGCGTAGACGTTGGCGTGGATGGCCTGCGCGCCGGCCATGCCAGCTCCGGACTCGGCAATCGTCTGCATCATCATGGTGGCCTCGGAGATGCCCAGGCCAGCGCCGCCGAGCGACTCTGGCAGCGCGATGCCCAGCCATCCTGCCTTGGCCAGGGCTGCGTGGAACTCGTGGGGGTCTTGCTCGGTCTGGTCCTTTTCTTGCCAGTATGTATTGGGGAACTCGGCGCATATCTGCGAGACAGCTTCGCGAACCATGAGCTGGTTTTCTGTGAAGCCCGTCGTCTCCATTATACGCAGCGGCCTGGTTGTGGACAGGCGACGCAGCGGCACAGCGCCCTTGGCAGCACTGTGCCAGGCTGTAGATGGGTGCTGGGTATAGACTTTCGCCAATTGGCGCCCAAGGACTTGTGTAGACCGCCGCATTGTGACTGGGGAAAGGAAGAAGATGTTGGTGTTCAAGCAGTCGCTCTGGTCGCTTTCTTATCTAGCTACTAACAAGTCTGGGGTAATGACGTCGATCAAGTACCCGATCGGGCTTTTGACCAACGCTACTAGGCGGAAGAAGCCGAGAGCTCCGTGACCCGTCACTTTGAGAGCACAACTTATAATCTTTGTTCTTTCTTGAGCAGTCCTTTGATGAATAAACTAGTGTTTACATAGAGAAAAGTCCTCCAAGCCAGCGGCTGGTACCCTTTGTTTCGGCAGACACAGCTCAACATGCTCGCCCTTTAAGTCATGGAACACCCGGGAATATTCGCGCTGGCTGCTGCGTTAGCTTTCTGCGGCTTGGGCAGAGCCCATCTTAACTCACGCTGGCGATTGAAATAAAATCATGATAGATGCCATCAATCTTCATCTTTCTGCGGACCAAGTCTCCCACTCCGCCTAGCAGGCTCACGACAGTGGTGATTTTACTGTCCCATGTAACTAGTGCCGACACGAGCTTACCATCAACTCTTGTCGACTCGGTGCTGCCGTATGGGTCTAATGAGATAGTCAGCAAGTTTTCCTCTTTCAAAGGTGCCAGGCTGTCCGTACTCTGCATCTTTTTGCCCTGGAGCATATTCCACCACCAAGCAAGGCCAACCGACTTGTCAACCATGATGGTGGGCCACGCTGCATAAGGTGTAATGACGTCGTGCTCCTGCTCTTTTTGGCTGGCGACGGAGACAATACCGGCTGGGGAAATGTATCCGGTAATTTCATCCGTGGTTGGGTCGGTCGAGTTATTGACCGAGGCGAATAGGCCTGGAACCCCAGTGACTATGGAGTTACATGTTCGCACTCGCTCGGCGTTTTGGTGCAAGCGCCTGACCGGCTGTTAGATATAGTGATCAAGATCATTTTCAACTCGACTCGACTTACCGGATAATGTCAATGTCAAAGTACGGGAGCTCCAAAATCTTCCACGGCTCATGACCTGAAAACCAATATCCTAACCATGTTAGCTTCCGTAATGCTCTGGCTCACTATAAGCGTACCCTGTTCAACAGTGATTGGGCCAACACCGCCCATGTTGTATTCAACGCTGACCAACTTGGCACGTTTGGCCACCCATAGCTTCTTTTTCTCGTCTTTGGACAATCCGCTGAAGAACTCTATAAAGTATGTAAAGAGCTCTCCCTCGTATGGATCATCCAAGTAAGCAGGGCTCTCGCACGTGTACGACTGCCTCGGGTCATTGACTGGCAATTTCTGGTCACCAATCTTTGTCACAGCACAAACATGGCCGTCACCCTGGTAAAAGACCTTGTCGACGGTGGTCTTGGCATAGTCGAGCCACTTTTGCCATTCAGCGGCAAGCCGACGGTGGGAGGCCTTGCAGCTTTTTTCGAGGGCGCTGATGCAGCCGTAGACGGCCCAAAGTAGTTCGCTATTCATGTGTATTAGTGTCTAATGAGTCAATATAGTAGCTCCATTGTGCCAGGTTTTTATTTACCCATTGTCCAGTCCTGGGACTCGACTGACCCAGTCCCAGGTCGGCTCGATATTCTGCGAGCTCGTAGTCATCCAGGGAATGAAGCCCCCGAACCCGGGATAGGTTGCGTTGAATCTCAGGTACGACTCAAGTTTCGTCTCCATAATGGAGACGGCAATCTGTGGCGCTTTTTGGGGGTTCCCGGGCGAAAGGAACTGAGCTGCTTTGGAGGACCCGGCAATGGCGTGAGCATAAACCATTATTTGGAGCGCCTGTTCAATTGTGAGTATTTCTTTGCACAATTTTGGAGACGTCACTTGGCACTTGCCTCCTTGCTAGCAGCGCTGAATGGGTGCTTCTTGGTGCGTTCCCCCGTCACCCAGTCCAGCTGCGTACCGTCGTATGTCATGCCATTGGCGGAATTGTAAGAAACGTCATTTTGGTGAAATTGTCCCTCCCAGTATAGGAGATGCCATTCAAACTGATCCGAGTTTTTTACAACCTCATCTTGAGTCCAATCCAATGCAAATCGGCAGGATGGTGGGGAAGGTGACGGCGTAGCAGTAGCCAGTCTGGATACCAGACCCGACCACAGCAGACACCACGAGACAGTCAGCATGACCAAGTACAGTCTGTGCAGTGGCCTGTGAGGCTTCGATCCATCCAGTCTGGGAAACTCGTGTCTGACAAGACTTGGCTAGTTACTGCAGACTGCGAGCTCGGGTCCTTATATGCCATTGCGCTCCGTGCAGGCGGGCGAATTCCGCAGACCGAATTACTTGCAGTTGGCCAACTACCAGTAACATGGCTTCATGTGTCACCGTTGCAACTATAGTTACTGCATTGTACCGACTATATTCTAATAATACCACCCAATGCGCATCCAGCT
This sequence comes from Beauveria medogensis, assembly GCA_030778325.1. Taxonomy (NCBI): domain Eukaryota; kingdom Fungi; phylum Ascomycota; class Sordariomycetes; order Hypocreales; family Cordycipitaceae; genus Beauveria; species Beauveria medogensis. The sequence continues at coordinate 16,406 of JAPFRM010000008.1, forward strand.
AGGCTTTTTCCATGCAGCTGAGCAGGTTACTGTGGAGCAGAGGGCGGAAAAACTTGTGCGCCTTCATGTCAGCATCTGTCAAGGCCTCTTCGTTTGGCGCCTTTTTTACTCCCGCGCTCCGACAACAGCTTCTCTGAACCCAAGTCGAGCCCGCTCCCGAAAACTCAAAAGTATATCTTGAGGCTGCACCCCGATTCATCGTCATCGTCTCGAAATATTCCCCTCATTTTAGGACACATTCTATTTCTCCGTCATGTCTGGGCGATGGCTGGGTCAGTGGCTTCAGCCTCGGACGTTGACGCTGCTGCGCCGCCAGTGGTGAGGGAACGAAGACAGCTCGGCGCTAGAGCCTGCGACCGATGTCGTCGGAGAAAATGCAAGGTGAATTATTAATGTTTTTCTCCGAAACCTCTTTTGCTAGTTATGGATCGGCCCTCTAACTGACGTTCCAACCTTATCCTGCAGTGCAATCTTCCGCCCTCTGGTAGCTGTGCGCAATGCCTTGCCGCCAAGACAAGCTGTACATTTAATCTCCCGACAGCGCGAAGGGGCCCGAAAGCAAAGAACAAGGCAATTTCCGACAGCAATACTCTGGGCTTTTCAGAGGCTCCCCCACTGAGGTTTGATGATACGCCGTCGTCTAGCAGTCTCACTTTCGGCACTTCAGCGCCACAGGGGCCTTGGAGGTCGGCAAGCGCCGGCATAATTGATAGTAATTTGCTACCACGCATCATGACAACAACTTCAACTTCTCTACGCCCAGATGCAGACAATGTAAAGGTGCCGGTTCTTCAGCGATGGAGGAGCTTGGTGGATGAGACTACAGCCCGTGGCCTGGATTTTGACGCAACATTGAATCAATGCATAGAGCTCTTCTTTGACTATCTATACCCTCTTACACCTCTTGTCCACGAAGCTAGTTTTCGGGACAACTTGGCCTACTTTGTCCCATCGGACCGCGCGCCACACCTGGAGAGATGCCCCGAAGCCGCATTCACGCTCATCACTGCCGTCTGCGCGGAGGCGGCATTTCTCCTACCAAAAGATATTTTTCCGAGCGGCGAAACCGTTGCCGGCGTCTTCCTGCAAGCCTCACGAAACTGTCTTGCCGAGTACCTCGAGGCAGACCTCGAGAACCCCAACGCAAGCTCCATCACCATCCGGTACTTTCACTCAAACTGCGTCCACGCCTCTGGCAAGCCCAAGTTCTCGTGGCACATTTTTGGAGAAGCCACGCGGCTGGCGCAAGTCATGAGACTGCATGACGAGGCCAGCTACAAAGGTCTCTACCCAATCGAGGCAGAGATGCGGCGCCGCGTGTTTTGGATAGTATACATGGGCGACAAGTCGGCCGCTATTCTGAACAGTAGGCCAATCACCATGCACAAGTACTCGTTTGAGTGCGGCGTCACGGCTGCGTACCCTACTGGCATCGAGGAAGAGTCGCAGACGCCAATTTCTCCAGACAGCGTTCGCTCGACGGAACCCGCTGCTACCAGGCGCCAGAAGCTCATACTCGGCTTCAATGCTAATATCCGACTCTGGGGCGCGGCGTCTGATTTACTGCTCGCCTTTCGCATCATGGAAGACCAGTCGCAGCTCTCAAGGGGAGACGGTCTGATCAACACCCTGAGCGCAAGTCAACGCGAGATTATTGATCCGCTATACATTTCATTCATTACAAGTTTAGATGATCTGCCACCCTTTCTAAAATCGCATTCTGTGACGCCAAGCTCGACATCCGAGACTTTCGAGTCGCAGCAGTTCTTGATACAGTGTGCCAATCTTCAAGTGTCGATGCATTGTTTACGAATGGTCATTGTTCAAAAGTTTGAGCACTTGGCATATCTCACTGCTGGCATAGAGCAGACGGATGTTCAAAAGACTGACATTGTGAGGGACGCGCTGCGGGTCATACATGAAGTGCCATTTTGGGCTATTCAAGTAAACGGCGAGCCTCATGTAAGTTTCTGCCGAGGATAATTTTCTTGGTCTGTAATGTAGCATCAGCTAACATGTTTACAGGTAGAAAAGCTTCGATTAATTGGCGCCAGCTTAATGGCGATAATTCATCGGAATCCAGATTCGCCAATTGCGGCACGCGCTCGTGGGGACTTTGATATTCTGTTGGATGTATTGACGAGGCTAGATTCCAAGGCGTCTGATGCACTTCGCAGCAATTCCTCTTGGATATTGTAATGTATATTATTTTCTGGCCAGTCTGTACTCTACTGATGATTTTCTGATGATTTTCTGATGATTTTCTGACCAATCTGTACTCTGCTGATGATCCTCTCACCAATCTGTACTCTATTGATGATTTCCTGGCAATCTGTACTCTATCGGTGACATGACAAGTTTGAGTGCATCCTCAATCAATAGATTGCTGTCTCTCCGCAATCAGTCCTTGCAGCAGCAGTGCCGACTTCTTGGGCGTTCGCTCCAACGTGTCGTAGTCTGTGTATGTAACACCAAATCTCGGACCAAAGCCGTCGGACCATTCTAGTTGGTTCATGTCAGTTGTCTACATCAAGCACTCGCAAAGGAAATTCCTCACCAAGATTATCCATCAAGGACCAAGCAAAGTACCCACTGATGATTGAACCGTCCTTTCTTGATCTGCCAATCGCATCCAGATGGTCTTTGAAGTACTGGATTCGGAATGGGTCGTTGATCGACTCACTCTTACTCATTTTATCCTCGCCTGGGCAAGGACATCCATTTTCTGTAATGTAGATGGGCTTTTTGTAGAGATGATGTACCCTGGAGAGATGCTTTTGAAACATTTCCGGGCATGATCGGAGCCAGTGCACGCCGCTCTTTGCGCCTACAGACTCTCCGTTGTTATTGCTCTGAAGCTCATCAACGTGTCCCAAGACGTCGGTTTCTGGCGCGGCTCCTTGTTTGTGCTTTGCAAACTGTGACGTGTAGTAATTCATTCCGTAAAAGTCTATTTCAGCAGCTGCGAGCGCCGCAAACTCTTGTTCCGAAAAGGTAGGTAAGCGGCTTCCCAGCTGCTTACGCATGCATTCGGGATAATCTTTTGCCAAGCTATAAACATGTCAGTACCAATTCTTGATTGAACTCTTTGATGGACTTGCAAGATGGGATTCGCAAACCACCCAATGTGAAATTCCATGCGACGCTCAGCTGCTTCTGCGTCGCGGCGGTCATTTGCGTCCCACGGTTCGTAGTAATCTCCATTCAGCGAGATTCCGATTGTCCCTCCCTGATGTGGACGAAAGTCTTGGTTGTACGCAATGACTGCACGAGCATGGCTCATGATCAACGCCTTTCCAACAATCCAGGGCTCTCGTGAAGTGTCGCCTTCAGTGCACTGAGGGTTGGTGCTGCTTCTTCCAGGAGCATTGCCTCCAGTTGCGTAGCCCTGTTTTTCAAGTCATGTTGTGTTAGCTGTTGATGCGCTACACCAGAATCTGCATCTCCACGTACATATATGGCTTGTATCCAAGGCTCATTTATTGTGATCCAGTGTTTCACACGATCACCAAACCTTTCGTAGCAAACTCGAGCATATTTCTCAAAATCTTTCTGGACTTGCTCCACACTCAACCATCCACCGTAGCGGTCGTGCAGTGCTTGCGGCAAGTCCCAATGATAGAGAGTAACCCAGGGTGTGATTCCACGGCGCAAGAGGGAATCAATGAGTTGATTGTAAAAGGCAATGCCCTCTTCATTGATGGGATCATCTCTTCCCCCCAGCGGTATGATGCGTGACCAGGCAATGGAGAAACGATATGCGCGGGCTCCATACTTGCTCAGCAGGTCAAAGTCATGTTCAAACCTGTGATAGTGATCACAGGCAACGTCGCCATTGGCATTCTTGGTGCGTGAGGGTTCAAGATGACAAAATGTATCCCAGATGCATTTTCCGCGACCACCCTCATTTACCGCACCCTCGATCTGGTAAGCCGCTGTGGCAAAGCCCCATTCAAAGTCGGGCGGGAGAGGCGAGGTCGTCATTGCAGTGTTTCTATCCCGCAACTCGTCCCTGGTGAATCTGGCAGGAGATGGTTGCTCGAATCAACTTGCGGGAATACATCTTTTATCAGGCAATGGCGAATTATATATAGCGCAGACATTCGGGCCGGCTGTTAGGATCAGCCTAGTGTCAAATTCGGGGCGGGTCGACTTTGCTGCTCGAGGTAAAGCGAAGCTGTCTCGAGGACTGGCGCATTTTTTTTTTGTAATTCTCCGGTCTTTCGATAACTATAGTTTACCCAAGTGATGGTGTTTTGCAGATGTAACATGGCGTTCCAGCCCCGCTGGTGAGCTGAGCTTGGAAAAAAGATAAAAAGTCCCATTCTCTAATACTCCGATTCTCCGACGCGTGGTACCCCGGGCCCCTAAGGACATTTGTGAACCCCATGGGGGGGCGCCCGCAAAACGTTGCAAGTCCATCATCCGGGGTAGAAAACTCAAGATCCAAACGATCTCGTCTGGGGTATATAATTAGTCGCAGGGCGCTGTCATGGAGCATGCGCTGCCACCCCTGATCAGAGAGTCGAGCCTCATTGTCGCCCAGCTTCCACTTCAACAAAGGCGTGGGACAAGATTTTGGGCATCAAGGATTCCCAAGAGACTCGCCTCATTTATCAATCTTGCTGCAGGATAGCGTGTATTGCATAATAATGGCTCCCTCAGCTGCCCATGCAGTGGACAGCATCATTCCGGTACTGGACTTGAGCTCAGTGCCGCCATTTTGGCGCCGAAAGAACGGGATCCTCTTGTACTTTTTACTTACGTCGTCCCTCCTTGCCAGTGCAGCATTGGGCATAGATGGGGTAATTTCAGAATTTCATTGTCATGTTCCGTACGCTCATTCATGATTGCTGACCTGCTGCTTCCAGTCAATGACCAACGGCATGCAAGTTCTGCCTACCTGGCAGGAGCAATTCGGACACCCTACAGGATCCAAATTAGGATTCTTTGGCGCTGCCAATGCGATAGGTGGCGTCATTCCCTTTTTATTCCTCAATTGGATCGGAGATAAACTGGGTCGTCGACTGCCCACAGCACTGGGGTCCGTCGTTATCATTACTGGTGTCCTGGTAGAGTTCTTTGCAACTTCGCTCAACATGTACATTGGCGGCAAGATTGTGCTCGGCATTGGATCATCACTTATTCAAATGGGAGCGCCGGTTCTTGTTACCGAGTTGAGCCATCCAAAAGAAAGAGTTTCAGTCACGACGTTTTACAATACATCCATTGTACTGGGATACGTCATTGGGGCGTGGGCCACGTATGGCTGCTTTCGCATTCCGGGATCTTGGTCGTGGAGGCTCCCGACTTTGATTCAGATTGTGCCTTCTGCCTATCAGCTGCTTCTCATCTTTTTCTGCCCGGAATCACCGCGATGGCTCATTGCAAAGGGACGTGCAGACAAGGCACGAGCAATCCTGGTCAAATATCACGGCGAATGTGATGCTGGCTCGCAGCTGGTCGACTTTGAGTTTCGCGAGATGCAGCAAGCTCTGGCAATGGAAAGCGAGCAAAACATGACTTGGAGAGACTTTTTCTCGTCGACGGCAAATTTAAAGCGCATTGCCCTCTGCTTCGCGACCGCAGTGTTTAGCCAGAGCTCTGGCAACTTGCTCGTCTCTAATTATCTCACGCAGATACTCAAGGAGACGGGGCTTAAATCCGACAAGGACATTACCTTGGTCAACGGCATGGTCACCCTGTGGCAATACATTGTCTCTCTCAGTGTTACAGCCTTGGTTGACAAGTTTAAGCGACGAACATTCTTCCTGGTGGGCTCTGGCGGCGTCGTCGTCACCTTTGTCATTTGGACAGTTGCCGCACAGCAATACCTCGAGCACAACTCGCTCGCAGCAGGCCGCCTTGTGCTTGCCTGCATCTTCTTCTTCCAGGCCTTTTACACCTTTGCCTGGACCAACCTGGTGGTGACTTATCCGCTAGAGGTGGTCACGTATCGCATGCGCGCCAAGACGTGGGCTTTTGTCCTCTTGACCATACAGGTTGCTTCCATCTTTGGCGGTTACGTGAACCCCATTGCACTTGAAAACATTGGCTGGAAGTTTTACATTTACTACTGCGTCTGGGTTGCCGTTATATTCTTGACAGTCTATTTCTTCTTCGTGGAGACGGCGGGCCCGACTTTGGAGGAACTGGCCAATCTCTTTGAAGGCGACAGCGCTCGTAGAGAATTCGCCGAGAAAGCTACGAAAGTGGCACAAGTGGAGAGAGAGGATGCGCTGGAAAAGTCGACAGTTTCATGTGGGAATCAATGTGGCGCGTAACTAACGTATTGCGTGGGGGGAAAGAGTGCAAAATTGTCTCGCCTCGTCTTCTTTGCAAGGGCAATCAATTATTGTCCTTGCCGATGCGATCGATGGCTTTACTTGGCATCGCCTTGGCCAAAAGTCGGGAGAAGCCGTCCAAGTATGCAACTATACGAATGGTTATCCCCGAGGGGAAAGAAGACTTTGCTTCAGCACCCGGACCTCGCTCCTCGCAACGGCAAATCCGTCATCTACCATGAAGAGATTTTCTCAGACTCGAAGCTAAATTGTTAGTTAGTCTGTGCAGCAAGTCCCCACAGAAGACAGGAAGTGAGGGTGTCAAAGTCTTCCAGAAGAACACCTTGTAACACTAACTAGTTAGGAGACTAGTTAGTTCAACCAACGTTAGGTTGTTGTCGGCAATTGACTTGGGGGCCTTTTCGACAGTCATCGGCTTCTGATGGCTCTACCAAACTGGGGGTTCCCTGACTAAATAACACAAAATCCCCTCAACGCCTGCGAAACCTTGTCGTTAATCCAACTGTTTAGTTGCTGCCTGGTATTAACTACGGATTAGTTAGTGGACAATCCTTCTAGCGCGTCGCCGGGTGCATTAGCCATCGTCAATGGCACGCCACTCCCTGATTTGGGAGTGGGATGACCCGGAATTTGGCGTCCTGTGTGGTGATTTCGGCATTGAGGCTTGCATTAGCGTGCTGTCGAAAACACCAAAACTGGCGCCGTATCGGACGTCCCGGTTTTCTGATTCGGCCAACATAAGTTAGTTGCCCATTTTCTTTTCCCATTTCCACTTGTCGGCCCGAGCCAAAGTGCCCATTGAACTTGGAGCGTTATTTGAGGCTTCATTGGAGCGGCTCAATGTCAAGGAGCAAGGGGCTCCCCAAATGCCGCAAGACTGCCGGACTCTTGTCCGCATTCTCCCCCAGGTTATCCAGGTTAGTTACTGAAACGGAACTTGTCAGCCCCCCGCACCCTCTTCATTGCCCCCATGGGTTCCCCGTCATGTTCTCAATGTGTGGAGTAAAAGCAAGAGTGAGCGAGCGCCGCCGTGGTCCCTATGCAACAGTGTAATAGCGCAGCGCATCAGTCAGTTCCGCTGAGGAATCCTGCTCACGCTACCGAATACAGACTATCATATATAAATGCGACCCTGCACCCCCAACTTAAATTAGTTCGTAGCCGTCCGGTGTCTCACTGTAGTCATTTCCCCCTCACCAACTCTCCTTTTTTTCGCAGTGCGCTGGCAGCAGGAAAACTCATCAAATCATCATGGCTCAAGACAGAAAATCCTCCTCGGTCGCCGCCGACATGGAGAAGCCGCACATTGATGCGCTCGAAATGGTTCAGCATGGCCCGAGTACTGCCGATGTGGACGACTTCATTGCCGAAATGGAGCGCGAGCTCGAAGCTGGCGGCGGCTTGGAAACCGGTTTCTTCCACGTCAATTTTGCGAACCCCAAGCACTTTACGTGGCTTTTGGTTGCCTTTGCCAGCATGGGCGGTCTTCTGTCAGGCCTTGACCAAAGTCTCATATCGGGTGCCAATCTTTACCTGCCGAGAGACCTCAATCTTTCTGAGCGCCAAAACAGTCTCGTAAACGCGGGTATGCCTCTCGGCGCGGTTGGCGGTGCGCTCATCCTGTCGCCAACAAACGAATATTTTGGTCGTAAATGGGCCATTATGATTTCCATTCTGCTCTACACGGTAGGCGCAGCTTTGGAAGCTGGCTCAATGAACTTTGGTATGTTTTCTTCTCAAGAGATGTAACGCTTGGCAACTTGTTCAATTCTAATCCACGCCTAGGCATGATGGTTGCTGCCAGGGTCATTCTCGGAATGGGCGTCGGTCTCGAGGGCGGTACAGTGCCCGTATATGTTGCTGAAACAGTCGAGCGTCGGATTCGAGGCAACTTGGTCTCGTTGTACCAGTTCAATATTGCCTTGGGAGAAGTTTTGGGCTATGCAGTTGCTGCCATCTTCCTCAAGGTGCCGGGCAATTGGCGATATATCCTAGGCTCATCGCTTTTGTTTTCGACTGTCATGTTCTTTGGGTAAAATCTCCGACGTTGCTCAACTACGACGAAGCTGACTGTTTCAAGTATGCTGTTTCTCCCAGAAAGTCCTCGATTCCTCATGCACAAGAACAAGAGGCTGGACGCTTTCAAGGTCTGGAAGAGAATCCGGGGCGTCGCCAATGCCGAATCAAAGGAGGAATTTTACATCATGGCATCCTCGGTGCAGGAAGAAGACACTGCTGTTCAGGAGGGTGCCAAGAACAAAAATTATCCCTGGATGGACTTTTTCACGTATGCCGTCTTGCACCATGATGACATGTGCGTCGAGGCTAACATGGTTGTGAATAGTGTTCCTCGCGCTCGACGCGCGCTTGTCTACGCGAATATCATGATTATTCTCGGGCAAGCTACCGGCGTTAATGGGCTTTTATATTACATGTCTGTTTTGATGAATACCATTGGTTTCGATGCAGATGATGCAAACTACATGTCCCTGGTCGGTGGCGGCTCGCTTTTGTTGGGTACCATTCCTGCCATCTTCTTGATGGAGACTTGTGGGCGCCGTTTCTGGGCCATCATGATGCTGCCTGGTTTCTTCATCGGTCTCGTTTTGATTGGCATTGCTTATCAATTCGACCCTGCGACAAATTTGAAAGCGACCGAGGGCATCTACATCACTGGTCTCATCATTTACATGGGCTTTTTCGGATCTTATGCCTGTTTGACATGGGGTATGTTCTCTAGACCAAAATTGGTCCCAACTTTGGACAATGCATGCTAACATTATTCTAGTCATTCCATCCGAGGTCTATCCCACCTACCTTCGAAGTTACGGCATGACGACATCCGACGCGCTCCTATTCTTGATCTCTTTCATTGTCACCTACAACTTTAGCGCTATGAGGGATGCAATGACACCTACGGGTCTCATGCTCGGTTTCTATGGCGGCATTGCAGTCATTGGCGAAGTATATCAGGTATTGTTCATGCCCGAGACCAAAGACAAGACTCTAGAGGAGATTGATCTTGTATTTTCTCGACCAACGATGGACATTGTCCGCGAGAATTGGCAGGGTGTCAAGGAAACAATGCATGACGTGTTCCGGGGAAGATTCCGCAAGGTACTTGCAGAACAGACAAAGAGGCGCAAAGCAGCAGATGGTGTCAAAGCATAGAGGCGATATGGAGGAGATATGGAGGAGAGATGGAGGAGGGGCAATGGTTTATGTAGCTCGAATTTCAAATACCCCTTGACGTTGCGATTGACCAAGTCCTTTGGGTAGGACATGTGTATCACCTGTGACGGTATGGCTACGTGCGTTGTCTGTCTGCCTTGATGTACACATGTGGCTCTTTGCATCAAAGGATGCAGTGGCGTTGCTTAGACTAGGCGAAGCAAGAAGGACTAATGTATCATGGGCTTTGTTGGCGCCGCGAGACGCTACTGTCCATTAATAACGGAACACTCATACTTTACCAGTGACAATAACGGGTATTTGCTTGCGCGACTCTCACATGCACCCCGCGGCAGAAGTGGGTGAATAGGCTGTGAAAGTGCAGTGATGCTGATGCGTGTCGCAGCACATGTCGGCACATGCCATGCACGCCAACAGCTCCTCGGGTTGCACGTTGGTTACGGAAGAAATGACATATTTGGGAAGCAGAAACAGTGGCGTTGGCGGGAGCACATGGTCATGCTCTTGATATTGTGCCAGCGGCCCGAAAGCTAGTTCAGACGTCCCGCCGAAGCCCAGGGTAGTGTAACTAGGCTTCGCGCGAACAGGACGACGCCGGCTGTGACACTGATGAGAAACTCTGGTCGCTATCCACCGCGAGCTAATAAATAATAGTCATGGTTGGTGCCTGACAATAACGTGGCAGCGGCCCGACTTGCTAAGGTTGATGGCTCCACGGGTCACGGTTAGTTGCGCCAGGGTCAAGTCTGGTGTTGTCATATTGAGCACAAGGAATTCGTAGTTGCCAAATCAGGCACTAAGCCACAGGGAGCGTACCACACGGATTAGTAATCTGTAAGTGGAATGACCTTGATTGGAGGCGCAGCCTCTGTGCCTCTGTGCCTCTCTGTGTTGTAACTTTTGTGTGTGTGTGTGTGTGTGTGGACAAGACGGCCCACGGGTTGAGGTTCAGAGGTGTGCGCTGGTCCGACTCGCTAACCCATGTTTTAGTGCCTGATGAGCCGTCAACTAATCCGTACACCCACTGTATTTAGCACTCGTTGGGCAGCTATTTCCGGCTGGCCTCAGGGCTAGCAGCCCGCGTGCCCCCTTGTCCCCAATAATAACGGCACGACAGTCAATAATGCAGTGGAAAGCGAATCAAAAAAGCACATGCAAAGCGGCTGGTCAAAGTGCGACGCTAACTAGTGCAGACCCGAGAGCCAGGCCACTCTTTGCCTGGTGTTTTTCTAGCATCACATGATGACGCAGTATCAGCCATCAGCACCGAGGCTTGCATGTTCACGCGGTGACGACGAATCAACAGCCAACTACTAGTGCAAATCAGCGGCAACTCCCGCCGCCTACGCAGCTTATTTTACTTTAAAAAATTTAGTGGTGCGGGGGGTGGGCTCGGAGGAGGAGACAGCGGGCGGCTTCTCTTCAGTAGCAAATCTCGGTCCTAGGTAGGTACTTCTGATCAGTTGTTGTAACTAGGTAGCTATATTTCCTCCGTACGGAGTACATATAAAAGCCTAGCATTTGCCTACGGTTTCATCAATTATTAATTACTAATAATACTGAATATCCTTCAGAGAACCGCCTTATTTCTTCTCAACCTCCCAGCTCGCCTCGACCTGTCTTGAAGCGACATCGGCTGCCATTTCCCTTGCTGCAAGCCACAGAGCTCGTCTTGGCCCATTACTGGACCAGCTTGACAGCGCATGACCACGCACCATCACACGCAGACTTGGTACTTGCGAGACAACCAACGATACGCATGCAGGCCAGCCATTTTGGGTGCCCAACGAACACGAAACCGGCTTTGCACACGCTTCATCAGTAACTTACCGTCTTGGCCTGCACGCTAATAATAACTAGTCGACTACTGGCTGGCAGTGGTTGCCGACTCGATCCCTCGCTGGCGCTGGGGAATTGCGCCACGACTGTTCGTTCTGCATATTGACCATGATGAGGGGAAAAAGAGGTCAACGAGGGCAAGCCAATATCAGAGCACAGAGACATGCAGCCGAATCCATCCCAAAACTCTCTTCACGCACGTTTTAAAACACCCCGGCACGTGCCCAAGGCCTCCACGCACAACCCGCAGCAAGTAATCACTTTCGTCTATTCGGACACTGCTCGTCATCTAGCCATCAATCACTCGCTGGTTAGCGACTTTTCATTGCCATTCCCTCAACACAAGAGCCAACTCAATACATCTACGTCTCAGCAACCAACTTCTTCACCTTTTGTTTTTTGAGCAATCAAGCAAACCCGACGCCGCCATCGCTTAGCCATTTCATCGTCTTGCTTCGTCGGCTCATCCCTTCAACATACCGCCTTCTCCGTTGGATGTGGACGCAGAGCCAACTACTGCATCCATCCCGGTCCAAGACCCAGGCAACGCCTCCATATTCCCCTCCCGCCGGAAAGCCACCCCAAAACCTAGCTGTTCCAGTTAGTTTAATATTCTGAGTCCTTTCGGTCCCCACGCGGTGCGCATCTACAGCAAACCTTGGCCACTCGAGGCAACAACTTCCCAAGTCTTCTCTCTAAGCCTCTCACCGCCGACTTACAGAGGTCCACAACTCATCCCCGTCCCAACAACCACCCTGGTCTATCCGTCGTTGATCCCGGCAAGACACAAAAAATACACTCTGTTATTGTTTCAATAATAACATACATAACAGCAGACACCCGCCTGCCCTGGCCATCTTGGATTATCTATGATAGCCAGCATTTACCCTGATTCCCCTGGATACACCTCACCCCCGTCGCCATCCTGGAACGTCGCTTGTACAGACCGCCAAAACCGTCTCTGCACACTCATACTCTTATTACCCGTCATCTCGCTTCAACTGGTCAGGGTATCCTACCGACCACGGTCATTGGTTACGACATTACTCCCCTGGACTCGAAATTATTATACTCCTAGGTGTGATTTCAAACCCTCATTACGTATATATACACCACCTCTGTCCCTCGCCTTCACCTGGTCGGCATTTCTTCTCCATCTTCTTACCTTATTCTTTGACCCCGCCCAACTCGTACCACGCTGCGCCGCAAAAAAAAAAAAAAGCTTGACACGTCTTCTCCGTCATATTACAACTTGTGCCCACCATGGATCGTCAGCATTGCGCCAGCCCGGCCCTGTCGGACACCACATACTACAGCTTCAACGATATCGAGCTCGTCGAGCCGCCAGAGCCCACCGACGAGGCAAACTGCTACGCACAGCAACGGCTGCAGCACAAACAAGACTTTGACCCGTTTGAGGCTTCCAAGATGCAGCGGCAAGACTCTGGCTACGAGTCCTACGAGCCGCCCTCACCACGGACGTCCATGTCCAACAGCAGCCGCCCGTCTGGCACTGTGACGCGGCGCAACTCGTCGGCGTCTAGTCCGCGTGTACCATCATCCAGACCTTGTACGCGGCGATCAGCACGCTCCTACAATACGTATTCGAGCGGTAGTCAAGCACCATACAAGGTCCGATCATACGCGCAGTCGCAGCCAGTAGGCTACGTGCAGTTTCCGACGCCTGATCTCGTGGAGCTGGCGGAGCCCACCGCCTCAGAGGCCGCGACGGTGGCCCAGCCGCCTCAGACGACGCATTACTGGACCAGCGACAGCACCCGCCGTCTAGAGTACGCCGCCATTGATGCTGCCGGCCGTGGGGTCACGGCCTGGATGCGCAAGCACTTGGTTCCGGATTGCCTGGTGCCGGACCAGAAGCACCTGTCGTTTGACGACGATACTGGTAGCGTCCGCAGGTATCGGCTGCACCTGGAAGATGACCTCGGAGAGAAGCACCGTCACAACGCGCAGGCAACACGCCGCAGGACCTGGCGCTTCTGGCGCGAGTAGCCGGTGCCCAGCCTGGCGCTTTTCTGGGCGAGGGGGGGGTCTAGGTCATTTCTTCCTTTTGGGGAGCTTTGATGTTTTTTTTTACGCATTTTTTAATGATTTCTTTTTGCATTTCCTTTTGTTATTCATCTCACATTTCAACAGCGGTGAGCATATTCGGCGTTTTATACCCTTTGGCATTTGCACAGCATATCGCCAGTACCATCACAGAGAATGGAAGCATTTTGCAAAATTGGGCCCAGCTAAACATGAAGAAATTGGATACGATCTGAAAGGAATCCTGAAATATACATCATCATGCGTTTTGCATGGTAGAAAGCATACGAAAATTATCATCATCACAATACAAACACACATTTAAACCCGAAACGAACGTCATTGTTTATTAACATTTCTGTAAAAGTCCTCAGATTATCTTTTATAGTTTTGTAATGGCAAAACTCCTCCATCTCACCCTGCATATGCAGAGGGTCCATCGGGCTACCCTCCACGGCAACGGAAAGGGTCAATATGCATGTCCTCTAGACCGAGTATTCAGGCTGCCTATGAGCCATTGGATGGCAACCGCCTTTTCGCGATCCGCGAAAAAAAAAAAACACCTCACCAAACCAACATCGATGCTCGAGACTGAGCGGGGAAAGTGCTACGGCACCTTATGGTTTGGAGGGACGTGTACCCGTTGAGCAGGCCTTTCGTCCCGATCGACGGAGGTTGATTGGAGAGCGCATCGGAGCAGAGCCCGGTTTGCCCCACTTTCGCGGCCCCGGCAAGGGCTTCCCTAGCAGCTCTAGAAGCTTGGTATGATCACGCCGACGTCTGGAATCCGGCATCGGCAAGTCTCATTCCGACTCATCAAAGGGGAAGCTCTCAATTACCCCTCAGACGATAGGCACCTGGCAAAGGGGTTTACCGGCTACTTTGCGATTTTAAAAATGCATCGGGTAGACACAAAGTTGCATGGCTTCGCTTCTCTTCGCATTGCTAGATTCACGATAGCAGCTTATTATATATTTGATCTGCTTTCGATTAGTATACTGTGTCCCTGCGCAGAATACTTCAACATGGCAATCTATTTTATGGTCAATTCTGTTCATGCAGGGAAGCTTGCTCACAGAGGCGCGTGCTCGGTGCGTCACTGTAGATGATGCTCAAAACTCAACAAGTTTTTATCATTTTTTTTTTTGACAAAGTGCAAAAAACTGTAGATGAGTTTTGAAATCATAATCAATCAATTCCACATGCATTGTGCATCTCGCATACAGCATGTCCTGCAACCAGAGTTCCAAGATCCAGAAATGCTGACATAATAATGCACCCCCTTGCCGAGATAGTTGGCATCAACACGCGCTAGAGCCTCCTTACACGTCTCCCCCCACGAGAGCTCAGATCCATCCGTCACCAAACCTTTAATTAACCAATTCTTCTTAATATCGTCTTTCTTCTTCAGAACCAACTACAGTCTTTCCTTTCCTCGAGCTCCCCGCCCCCAACCATGACGCGCGCACAGCAGACAATTTCCTTTGGCCTCTTGGTCTCTTCGGTACGTTTTTTTTTGTTCGCGACCACTCGTTCGAGCAGTTTCCTGCGCACGGGTACCCTCCGCCTCCTCCTCCCATCCCCTGCGCAAACCTCGATCCTTTGCTCTGCCATGCTGGCAATTGTGCTAACCTCTTGGATCCTCAGCTCTATCTAGCCCTCTACCTCCAGTTGATTCCTCTCCCGTCTCTCATCCAGGAGCAGGTCGTCCCCGTCGTAAGCTTCTACAAGTTCATTCAAACTCCCGGAGGACCAGTTATGCTAACACATGTCGTCGTCGCGCGCGCGCGCCAAAACACACAGCTTCCCTTTTGGGCTCTCGTCTCCTTTGGGGCGCTCCTCCTCTTCCGTCTCGGCCTCGGCGTCTTCACCTTTAACGATGTGCCCGAGGCGCACAAGGAGCTGATGCAGGAGATTGACCAGGCCAAGGTTGACCTTCGCAAGCTCGGCGTCGACGTCGACTAAAACACACAAACACTACTACTGCTCTTGGCGGAGATTAGTTCCTACGCACCGCACTACCGAAAACGAAGAAAATTCTCCTGTTCATTTACAAATGCGCACTGCGCAGGATCGATGACGAGAGCGATGGAAGAGACAAACAGAAGCATGTGCGAGAGGATCCAAGCAGATGATAAAGGCTAGTCACATGGCACCTAATGACGAAACTACGCGGACCGGTGACAAAGGATCGTTTTGCTGCAACAAGACTGGCTGCGGTTTACCTGATTTACCCTTGAATTAATACTTTGGGGTTTTGCTTGTTGCCCGGATATCAAGAATAAAAAAAAATGTGAAAAAGCCCAAACAGATGTATATGCGCCTGTCGCTCCTGTCATTTTCTCATGTGTGCATGCATCCCAATATCAACATCTTATTCAAACATTAGCGTCGACCAGTAGGGCTGCAACCTTGCGTGCAGCGACATCTATATCCTCGCCACGTCGCACCAGATCCCGAAATAGGCCTCCCAGCTTGCCCAAGCTGCCACGGCGATCGGCTCGTCTCCCTGTAGAAGAAAAAAAGAAAGAACCAAAAGTCAGCACCATTGTCACGCGAGACATGCGCGCAAAAGAACAAGACTTACACTTCCCCGGCACGCCCTCTAAAATCGCGAGCTTACTTTCCGCCTCGCCCGTCCAGTCAAAGCCAATCTTCCACTCAAGCCGTATATGAGCGTGGTCCCTCTGGCTTTCCCCCGCTTCAATCGGCATGTCGTACGCCTGCTTGCCCATCAAGTACCTCAGATCGGCACCCCTGAGCACGATCCGCTCCCGCGATGGCGGCGGCTGCGCCACCTTTTCGCCGCTCTGCTCAGCTTGTCGACGCATCGCCGCCGCGGCCTGTGCCGGCCCGCCCTTGGCGAGCACCTCTGCGTCGAGGCGCGCCCACGTCTCTGCGCGCTCGACGGCGGCGCGCCGCCACTCGGCCATGGCCCAAAAGAGCACGCCCACGTTGCGCTGCATGCTCCTGTTGCAGGGGCCCTCGCAGATGGTGTCGACAAAGGGCTGCAGCTCGGCGGCGGCGGCGGGCTCGAGCGACAGGACGCGGAGCTCGAGGATGGCGAGCGTCACGGGGTTGACAATGAGCTCGACGCGCGCTTGGAAGAGACGCTCTCTGTCGCGCAGCGTAAGAAGGCGCCGTTGGCGGAATGGGTGCTCCCGCGTGGCGGGCAGCGCGGCGATGCTAGATGTCACGTCAAACGGGCTAAACACCTTTAGGTAGCCGAGCTCTTCCTCGGCCGACATCTCGATGGGGTGGTGCGACGCAATGTCTTTGCTGTCGTCCTTGTCCGGCACCAGCGTGGCTACCGGTCTGCTAAAGGGAAGGAGACCGATGGGATTAAGCGCCGCCATCATGAGCTGCTGCGACTGCGGCTGCAGCGCCAGAGGATCCGCCGGAATTAGCGACCGCCGCAAGAGATCCAGAATCTTATCCTTGTTCCCTGGCGCAGCGTAGCGTCCCGTATTTTGCGTGCTGAGCAGCCGCGCATTCTCCTGCGTCGCCATCTCCAGGTCCCTCTGCAGCTGCGCAAGCTCCTCGCGCAGCGCGTTCCGCTCCTTCACCTTGTCCGGGTCCTGCAGCGAGACGTTTCGCGCCGGGTCAGGACGTGCCGTATCGCGTGGTCGTTCGTCGGTGCTGTCCGCGGCGGGTGGGTTCGGGCGACGCTGCAGCGCCTGAGGCGTCGGCACTGGTTGTGGCCGCTCCTCTTCGCCGGGCCGCATCGGTGGCTGCTTGAGCGGCGAGGATTTTTGCTTTGCTCTCGTCAACCAGCGCGATGGGCTGCCGTGTATGCCCCTGGACGGTGAAGATGTGACAGGGTCTGGTCTGGCGGGGGGCAGCTCGGGCTCGGGTTGCAGCGGCGGGGCAGCCGTGCCAGTAGCTGGCTCGGGACGAGCTGTTCTGGGCACAAATCCAGCGGTTGGCTTGTCTGTCGTCCTTGTTCGTGTTGCTTCGGCTCGTGATGTTGTGCTCGTTCTCGTAGGTAGGGCTGGCGGCGGCTGTTGCTGTCCCGGAGGTGCTAAAATTCCCCCACGGGCTAGCCGACGGCCTGGAGCTGTTTGCTGTTCGCTGGCAGTGGCTGTTTGCTGGGCGGTCTGCGCGGTGGAGGCCTCTGCCGCAGCTGGAACTTCTTCGCGCTCTACAATCTCCGGATTTTGGCGCATTGTGCTGGCTCTGGTCGGCGACGCATTCGACGGGCGGCGGCGTCGCGACCGCGGTGTTGCGCGGTCTTCTCGGCTGGGGCTCGACACGTCTGCGGCGCCGCTGGTTCGTCGTCGTTTGGGCGAGCGCTCATCCATTATAGCGGATAAACGAGTATGGCGCTTTTGTTCAAGATGTCGTCTTGTATTTCTTCATGTCCGCTCGAATTTGTCGATATCACGTCCTGATGAAAAGTATCAACGGTCTTGAAGATCGGTCGCGTAACCGTGATGGCGCCAAACAAAAGAGTGGGTACTCGCAGCCCAAAGAGGCAAGTTCGAATTTCGCCTACCATGACAGCAAGCAAATGCCAGCAACTGAAATATTGTTGAAGATGAGGACTGCTCATCATGAAATTATGTGGCCCGAAAGGTAATGTACAACACAAAGTTACGAGTAGCCAGCTTATACAGGTCGTTGCCACCCGCAATTAGTGTCCAACTTTCTCGCACCACCAGCCTCGGGCCTTGGTATCTTCCGTCGCACATGCCTGTCGAGCTTTCCTTTATGCTATATGACCTAATAGGCAATATGCAATCGACTCGATGCCTAATTTTCCTCATATATTTATAAAACCGTGCTCGGCCAATGTCTCCCTGAGAAATGCTGAAGGTCCTCGCGCAGGAACAGGCTGTAGAATGAGGGTTTCCATCATGATGATTGCTTCTTTTATCTGCTGTGATTCTTCCTCCGACACCTGCCTCATTTCATCGCCGATTACAAAGCTACGCGCCAGTCGGTCATCCGCGAACAGACTTTGTCTGCCGAAATAAGGCTCCACGAGCCTGTCGTAAGTGTCAGGAGTGATGACAGGCAGTGGTCCGATGCTCGTGTGAACGTTCCATTTCACGGCAAGACATCTAAGAACGTTGACTGCCTGCTCAGCGAAATGATGACATGGTGCGATCTCCTCGAGGCTGTCCATACCCAGCTTTACGTCGTCGACAATGCCCGGATCGACTTTTGTGCCGCTGCCGTTAGGGTCTGGACGGGCGCTCAAAACTCCAATAATAAGCAAAGTAATGGAAGAAGTGAGTATAAAGTGTGGCAGAAACGTCGGTGTCCTCCTGAGCGTGTAAAGCTGCGCATAGCACTTCAGCAGAGTGTGGATAGAGCTTGCAGACTGTAGGCAAACATCTCTTGGGACAATTTCAGATCCCGCGATGCGTAGTCGGATGAAAGGCCGGAATAACAGGAGTATGTTGAAGTGATACTGCATGCTACATCTGCGTCATTATACCGCTGCAAGGTTTGGTCATCGCTTGACTTCGACTCACTGGGAAAACAGGACGGCCGGAGTGAAGTTGTAGCCCAATCTGAAAGCGGTAGGCACATTGTCAAACCAGGTAGCAAAGTTTCTGTATATATCCAGTAGACGCTTTGCGGTAACTGGCTCTTCAGGTGAGTGGAATAGGTAGAGTATTTGATGAGTCAACTCGCTTAGTTCGGCATAACACTTGAATACCGAACGTACATGAGACGGCTGTCCATGAAAGCAGTTTGACGGAGTGCCTGGAACAAGTCAGCGCAGAAATAGAAAAACGCCACAAAATGGTGTCTAGAGCTACTAACCCGAATCGGTGTATGGAAGCCAAAGGGAGTCTTCAATGTCTGGCAACGTGGGTGGTTTAGGTGGTTTGATGAGACGGCTCGAGAAGCACGGTAATGAACAAGTCTCGATGGACCATGACCTATTGCACAAGCTCTTGT
Organism: Beauveria medogensis; assembly: GCA_030778325.1. NCBI lineage: Eukaryota > Fungi > Ascomycota > Sordariomycetes > Hypocreales > Cordycipitaceae > Beauveria > Beauveria medogensis. The sequence goes on from JAPFRM010000008.1 coordinate 35,701, forward strand.
TAGCTAATTTCGGAAGTTCTGCCGAGATTACACTCACTGATCTAGTGAAAATGCTCCCCAATAGGTGGCACTCAGAACGGTAAATTCGTCGGTTACTCCGGCGTCTTGTGGGTTCTCAACTATATTATGCAACCCCATCTCGATTGCGATTCGCATGCTTTGACCTGCATAGGCTATACTGTCTGCAGTGTGACCACAGCTAGCCTCCCGGATCGACAGTATTCCCAGAGTCTGGATCATCAGCAATGAGTGGTAGTCGGTCTCACGGCGCAGGAGCTCAAGTGACTCGTCAAAAAAGTGCTGACCAGAGGTCTGTGGATCATCCGGATCGGCTCTCGTCTTGGGAAATGTTGAGAAGCGGCATCCGAGAGCAAGCAACGCATTAACAAGCATCGAGGAACAATATCTCGGCCTCCCTTGGCTGAAGTCGCGGAGGAACTGCTCTTTGCTTAGCGAGGCAAATGTGGGATACTCCCAGCAAAAGTATAAACCCAGAATGTGTTTTACTAGCTCGATATCATTGGTGACTGTGGTCCAAGTTTCGGTACTTTGCTTGATCAGTGACTCTTGCAGGGAGGAGACGGCTTCACTGAGTTCAGGATGTTCTCCCGGGCTTCCGATGATGTGGTTGGTTTGCCGTGTCTCGGACCAGTTTGCCACGCGGGATCTTGCTGGCTCTGGAAGGGCATCGGGATATCGCGACGACTCATCAAGTAGAAAACTCCTTTCATGATGCGCTTGGCTAGGAGTCGCTACGTTTCGCTGTACGCTCGGCTTGAGAGTTGAGTCGGCACGATCCCCCACTCCAAGGCCGCCATGTATATTTGCTGTACTGCTCGGCAAGAGCTGACTAAAACGATTGTTGACGTAACCAGTGACTCCATTAGCCGAGGCTTCGTATTGTTGTTGCTGATGCGGTTGCTGTTCTGTGCGCCTGAGCCAACCTGCGATGCCGTCGGGAGGCTGCAGGGCCTGCAAACGCGCCAGGACCTCGTCTTGAACCCTGGGCTGATTGAGGCCAGCCAAGACGAGATCAACTGTTCTTTGCTGTTTTTGCAAGGAATAAAGTTCTCTTCGAAGTTCACCTTTCGATTGCCGTACCGGAGCCTCATAGATACAAGTACCTCGGTTTCGAGCTTTGCATCGACCGCAAGGCTGGTTTCCGTCGCACTGAGCTCTTTGTTGGCATTGTTGCGGCACACAAGGTGAATGTGGAAAAAAAAAAAAGAAAGAAAAATAAAAATAAAAAAGGACTTTACATACCTTGGCACGCTTTCGGCGGCACTCGTTGCATGCATTCATTGTGACGGTACGTTGGACGCGGCTTCGTTTCGACTGTTGTTTGCTGGCTGGTGGCGTGGCTGCCTCTGAAGGTGCTGTTTCGTAGCCTTCAGTTATCTGCGCTGGCGGCGCGCTGCTATCTGTTCCCTCTCGGCTTTCCATTAGTACTTGTAGACTTGTAAAATCGATCAAGCACATTTAGTTAGAGAGACTGGCTTTTTCTTTCCCAACGTCAAGCGGTTAAAAGGATGTCAAACGATGTGCGTGGGCTTTTGTTGCGTCATGGTGACGGTGTCAATCGCGAGAAACTCGCTGCTTCGTAGCCATTAGGCTTACTCAGATCGCACAGGAGCAGAAACAGTAGATCAGAAGTAGTAGATTATAAATATTAGATCAGATCTAGTAGTACTTTATAAAGTATTGTATTGCCAACTATGAGATTTGTTGACTGGGCAGGTGGGAATGACTGACACCCAGCCGTACCTGACGTAGCCACCACCGCATACAGATAGCGAAAACCGGTTCCAAGCAAAAACATTTTTTTCTAAAATATTATTATACCGGGCATCCACAACGTGTAAGCCTCATCACTCTCGGTAATGTATCGGTATATTCGTCGGCGCGATACCGAGCGCTGGCAGCCGTACCTTTAAATTCGTCTTGCTGCTTTGTCTTCCTAATTTGTCTTACTGCAGGATGATTCTCATCCAATGGCCCACCCATGTAATCATTCTGCCAGATTCAGGCCATGCCGTACCAAGCTGATGAGCCCATTTTATCTCTAATCTGACCCTCGTCCAGATCCGCGTTTCGAAGGCACCTCTTGGCCCATCGCACTGGTGCCTCGCGTGTCGTGGATTTTCGGCCGAGACTCCTTTGGCCCACTACCACTCTCTCCAGTCGCCACAGTTGTTCTGCGATTGATCGCAGAGGTCGAGTTTGTGTACTATGTCTCATACTATCATTAATATCGTTTGAATGCGAGTGCGTCAAAGTGTTTAGACGTACCTTTATGGTGTAAAGCCCGGCGCCAATAGCGCCAGCTCCGGCGACAGCAAACATGGCCATCTTTTCTTTGGATGCGTTATACATGCTACCGGTTCGATTTGAAATTCCAACTCGTGTAACTAAAATCAGCCGGCTTAGAGGACATAACTGGTTTTCAGTCCCAAGGGTGGCGATTGTGTTCCCAGCCTATAGTTATAGCATGCGGATCTGCGGTTGACTGCACCATGACGCAATAGAAGTCATGGCAGCTTAGAATTCGCATGACACGCACTTGAAAGAAACTGGTCCAAAGCTGTTGCACGGTTTCTGAATTTTCTAGGACTGACGCAATTGATTGTCAGAAATGTGTTTTCGGTACATGCCAGGGAAATGGTCTACAGCTAGACCAGGCCTTTTGGTGTTGTTGATGGACAGAAAACCCGGCGCTCTCCAACTCTTATACTGTCAGCTTCATCACAGCTACGCACTGTAATAAGCTAAAGAATTATATGAAAAAACAAATATTTATAACCACTTTATGTAGGGAAAAGAAAAAGTGGTTTAGTATACTTCACATCGCTACAATTCAATCAATAGCTAATTGCTCTGGTGGCAGGCTTTTCGCATGAGAGGTGGTTGCTACGCATGACCGCTCGTTTCTTTCCCGTCCCCGACATGGTCGTGCACTATTTCTGTATTACAGAAACTGGGCAAAGCCTTGCTGTAAAAGGTGAACAATCCGGTATGCTTACGCGCAGCAACAAACAGCTCTGATTGTCGTTGAATTCTGGGCCCTCGATGCAACCTTCCGCATTTGCCGCAACAGCCACTAGTTTGTGACGATCACTCCATTTCCAGAAGGGGCTCAGATGATGATACTGTACCTAATGATCCTGGCTAAAAAGATGAGTAGCTTGGTGATATTTGCTCAAATTGACAAGACAGTCACTGGTCCTAGGTGCCAATTTGATCAAGGTGCAGTCTCAAGTAGCGACGGTTTTGTTCATTTCTGTCAACTAGGAGTAGCAATAGGCTCTTAAAAGCGATACATGTGCCCTCGGATATTCAAACCACTGCAAAAACCGACTATTTTGTGGACGGATTGGGCGAAATAGTCTGATCCGGAAACTTTCTGAAAATGTCCGCGATGTGGTCGATTGGAGCTGTCAAAAGACCCATGACGGTTTCAAACGGTGGCTTCTCGCCAGCGCTTGGGTGACTGCGCGACGGAACAAATGCCTTTGTACGACCGAAAGACGTGGCCATCGAGTTGGACTCGCCATGGGCTTGCTGAAGCTTCTCCTCGAGCGCTGGCAAATCGCGCTCTTCCTCCTCCTTGATGTGTTCATCAAGTGTCGACCAAATCTTCTTCAACTGAGGAATGTATTCCTTGTCCGAGGATGACATGTCCTGAAACACCTTTAGCATTTCTTTGACCTATAGGGCAATTAGCGCCGTTGTTGTTGTTGTTGCCCAAATTGATTGCAGCTAACTTGGTGATGTTCCTCGCGGTCCTCATCCGCCATCTTCTTGCCACGATCGCCAAGATACTTCTCAAGCGCGGGATAGACAACGAGTTCCTCGCCAACCGAGTGGCGAGCTAGCTCCCAAGTGAATTGGTTGCCGTATCGCTGCTGATGGTCATGATTGTTGGGGTTGTTAATGACCTCATCGTAGTATTGCTTGAGTTCGCGATGATCCTTGACGATGGCGCTCGAGATTGTAGACATGGCTGCCGTCTGAAAGCTCTTGGTAGTATTCTTAATTGACTTGTTATAAAGTATTCTCAAGGTAAAGCTTCTACCAGCGTTTTGTAGCAGATTCATATTAAAGATGAAGCCAGAATTCCGACACAAAAGCTTGCAGCCTTGTTTTTATACGTTTTGGGTGTTTGCCTTGACGAGACTTCTTTTTCTTTCGTCCAATCATATACCACGGATTGATAATATCATATCTACGTATTTATTCCTTGAAACACGACTCACATGCGGACAAGGCTATGTTGTGGTCACACCTCCCGGCTCGAGATCACTGTGTCGTCATGGTTGACACACCACTGGTGCGGGAGTCTGCATCAATGCGGATGAAGTGGTCCGAAGAAGTATGAAAGCGATGTAAACTAATAAATTTGGCAAGAACATCTGCATCAAGACAAACTGTTGTTTGATCATCGCCGACTTTGTGTTGTAAGTTGCTTGCCAAGAAACGGTGTAGCATACAATGATTGCAGGCTTTGATGCTTCAAAGGCGGCTCAGGTGACTGTTTGCGCGCTTGGGCACGGGATTACCCCCTTGCCAGCTTATAGCTTATCTTTGTTCTCTGGGCTTAGGTCTACTCGAGAGCTTATTCCCAATCTCTAAATTCTATTCATGTTGCCAGTATCACGTCGGCCAGTGGTCTTTCCATGGTGTAAGCCACACTCACCAAATTAGCGTCTCAGTAGCCATGACGCTGCCCACAGCGGCATTGTCCGCTGCACTACCAGGACGCAAGCTGACGACTATGCCTTTTTAAATTAATCACTCTCGGCTGAGGATGTATTGTAGTATTGGATGGGCCTCTCGCTAACTTTTCTCACCGCCTCTTACAGAAGACCCGGGTCGCCAGAGCTGTTCTATGCGGCCATTTCTCTTCTGTCATTCGTCACCAAAAGAGCCGTAAAGCAGAAAAAAAAAAGAAAAAAAAAATAAAAGTAACTAAGACTATCTGGCGTAAGACCGGTCATGGCGCATATTCTCATCCGATTTATCAATTCGCTCAGTACGCAGCCGTAGTTAGCTAGGCGTATGCCAGAGCATGACTTAAATTGTGATGGCCGTCACTTCAATGTATTGAATGATGAATGAGTTCTTCTTATAGCTAGTCTTATTCTTCCAAGATATTAGTAGGTCCATCTTTTATCCGAGAGTGCTCCTCGTGCCTGGAGACGTTGTTTGCCCTGAATCATGATTTATATTTGGATCACAGATTGCCTAGCTAGTGTAGTGCAGTGCATCAAGCATCCTACCATGTACCTCTTAAGAAATGCCTATTACTAGAGTGATCAGCTATTCGAAGATTATAAAACATCGGTCTATGTTCTAAACTCATTCGTTGTAAATCCTATGTTTTCCCAGAATAGTTTCCTATCACTACCTAGCTTATTCTAGTGCGTAGCTGTGATTAAGAAGACTGTATCAATATTCGACGCTCGCCTTGTTTTTTCTCCCCCTGCCTACTTGGAAAAATTATTCTTTTGTTTGATTAGCTTCCGTCACAGAAAGTGAGCAAGGTTGAGTTGGGCACTGATTGCCAAGTCGTTGCATAGCACCTACGCAATCATACTGCATCATCTTGTGCTTGAACTTCAGGCGGGTCAAAGCACATCGCAGGCCGATGTCACAGAAAACTTGTTATAAATACGAACGCAATTTTCGTATGCCCCGAGAGAACTTGTCGGAACTTAACAGTTCAGAGGCACCGCTTTCGGAATATACTGTAATCACAGTTCAGGATTCAAAATGTCAAAAAACTCGGACACGCACATCGACCCCGAGCTCACAGACGAGCCAGAGTCTTACGTGCCCGATGGCCAAGTCCAAGACAATTCCGCCTATGTGACGCGCGCGAAGGAGCCGGTGCCGGTGCAGGGAGACGATGCTGCTGTCGAGGACCCTGTCAGCGAGTCCAAGGCAAACAGTGGCGCGCAGTTGGGTGAGTCGCGCGCTCAAGAAATCGGCCACGTACAGTTATTTCTGACTACCAGGCAGATCGGGATGAAGACGAGGCTATTGACAAATCTAACATGGTCAAAGGTAGGACCCGAGGAGCAAAGCCAAGAACAGGCAGCTACAAGGAATGAGACTGAAAGGTTGCATTGCATGAGTAGCCACTAGTTAGTTAGGCTTTTGACAACCACACACATGTAAGCTCGTATCTGGACTATTGAATTGCACGAATTTGTGCCTAGTATTGTACCTTTCACTACTGTGACTTTTCGTATTGGGCCTCTCTGATGAGAATCATCAGAACGCAGGGTCTGTCATTGACGGCCGAACGACACAAATGTCGACATGACTTGACAATGGCGCTACATACTATTAGCGGGGTTATGAGCGGCAATGCAATTCGAGTACATGATGAGGCTGTCAAAGTGAGGGTACAGGCGCGGGGATCTGATATTGATGAAATTATTGATCTTTCCGCTCGAATTTTTAAAATTGATTTCTTCTTATTAAAAGAAATAAAAAACTCAAATTCATCTCACAATGTGCTTTTTGCACCTATAAGGCCATCTTCTTGTAAAAGGCCCTCCCCCACTTGCGAGGCCGAGCTACCCCCCAGGCCGTTTGACCTTCCCTCCACCAGCCGACCTGCGCTCTGCTTCTGACATCATCCCGAACACAGCCGAACATCGGTCAAGCCATCTTTTTTTTTTTTTCTTTTACCCCCTTTGCCCTCTCCCCTTGACCGTGCAAAGAAGCACTCTAGCTTTTGCGACCTGTGATTCTACCCCATTCGACATGTCGACGCCATCGAGATGGGCGCCAAGAGTGTGCCTTTTTTGCCGCACCTCGCCCACGTTCTGGCGGGCATTCTCCTCGTCGGCAGCAGCAAAAACGAAAACGACAACGACAACGACGACGACGTTGCCGCCCACCGACCGCACCTCAAAGCCCGACTGGCCGCAACGCCAACCACGCGGCGAATACTACGACATTCTCCTGCGCGATCCCACCCCCTACGACACCACCACCACCATCAACACCACCAAGGCCTCGGAGCCTCTCGGCGCCGCTTCCCCCGCCGCCCCGTCACCGCCGGCGCCTGCGCCGGCCAAGACGTACGACACCATTTCCTCGCGCACCGCCTACTCCAACTCCAACGACACCGATACCGCGACCACAGCCGCCGCCGAGCGCGCCCGCGTCATCTTTGGCTCGCGCCTGCTAGGCCCCGCAGAGCGCGCCGACCGCGCTGCCGGGCGTGCGGCGCAAGCGACGACTATTGCAGGCGTGCGCGTGCCCCCGCGGCCCGAGGAGCCGGATAACTGCTGCATGAGCGGGTGCGTCAACTGCGTGTGGGACCTCTACCGCGAGGACATGGAGGAGTGGACGCTGGCGTCCAGCGAGGCCAGGAAGCGGCTTGCGGAGAGCGCGGCGGCGACGGCGGCAGCGGCAGCGGCAGCGAGTGCGGGTGGTGGTGGCGGTGGTGCCGCGGGTTTGGGCGGCGGGGGAGGATCCGAGAAGAATCTGGCAATGGGCGCGGTGGGAGATGCCACGATTACAAAGGACATGTGGACGGATGATGTTTTCCGAAACGTTCCGGTAGGGATCCGCGAGTTTATGAAGCAGGAAAAGAGGCTCAAGGAAAAGCACCAGCGTGAAGGGACAGCGGGAGGTTGAAAAAAAACGACGACAGAGTTGTAAATTTTTTTTTTTTCACGATGTACCTACAGAGCATAAACTGGGGGCGTTTCTGGGCAGCAAAGACTGTCTTTTATACATTGCTGGACGAGAGAGATGAAGCATCATCGCACCCTACCAACACGGTGAGACGTTTTGGCCGACAGAGCCATGTCTCGCTGCGTGTTGTACTAGATTAGACACGCATACATGGAATATAGAGACCTCATGATTCATAGTAGTCATGTCTATCAAGATGCGCGGCTCCCTGCGTGGCGGCCGACAAGCAGTCTCCAAGCAGTCACTTTTTCACTTTTTCCCGTCTACTTCAAACATCTGCTTTGGTCGTCCACGCCTCGCCGACAGAACTCGGGCATGTCGCTTCACCGGTCCGGTGCGTGCGGGTGTCATGGCTCTGCCGTGGCACCCACGCCCGGACCCTGTAGTTCGGCGCTGACATCGCCGAACCTGCAGCCCCCGTCATACGTGATGGAAACAGACAACGTTGCCGAAGACGCACAAAACGTGTGCGTCATTCACCCTCTTACAGGATTCTTACTGATCCGTCAGTATCAATATCCCTGTCTTGTGCGATGCTGGCCTCTGCTTCTGAGTGGTGGCCGGACGCGAAGAGTGTGCACAGGTGCGTCATCCTTTCCATGTCATTTTGGGACGGGTATCAGCATGCATCGGCATGAGTGGTTAAGCACGGCCTGGTAACGAGAAAGAAACGGGCATGGAAGCTCTAGCAACTATATTGCATGCTATTTGAAGCGAAGAGGAAGAGACCGAAGTGAGAAAATGTGTGAAACAGATGGATTGCTTAGTAATTTTATACCCTCCAAGGTACACGTCCTTGAGTTTACATCATTTTGGCTTTTTCTTCATGTCATGGGTATCGCGGATCTTATTGTCCGTACCGTCGGTTGTCTATTGGATATTATTTGCAGTTTTTTCGTAGTCCCAGAATAGTGGGAATGTCAAAGGATCGAGAGTCGAGAACGCACGTCTACTTGCGACTAGAATTGGCGTTTTGGTCGTGCTCCTCAATGTTCATGGCCTCCCAGGGGTAGTTGATCCAGACGTCGGCGACAGTGCGAGCGGCGTGGTAGCGGTCGGGCACCATGTCGTGAGGCAGTGTGCCCTTCTTGGGCTTGTCCTTGTTGTGGAGGACAAAGATGCTGAATTCTGTCTTGGGCTGGGCATCGCCGTTGGGCATCTTCTTGCGGGCCTCCTCGACGTCCTTTTCGAGCTCCTTGACGGCATACTCGAGCGTAGTGCGCGTGTCGTCGACCTCGTCGACAATGAGGATACGCTTGCCGACCAGGTTCTGCATGTGGCCGAGCGAGGTGAGGTCGAGCCACTGCGTGCGCGTCACCTTTGTGCCGGGCGTCTCGACTTCGGTGTCCTCGCCGAGCTGCTCGTACAGGGACAGGCCAATGGCCTGAATGGGGATGTTGGGCGAGCCAGGCTGCTTGAGGAACGAACGCAGAATGCGCGCGGGAATGTAGCCGCCGCCTCCAATGGCAATCATGAGCTGCGGCTGAAAGTCGGCGAGCAGGCGCACGGCAGACTCCTTGCACAGGTTGTGCACCTGCAGAAAAGTGAGTTGGTATGTGAAGCGCAGTGAAGGCTAACGGGTCGCGGCAAGCTTATCGCAGGACAATCCACTGGTGATCTTGGCTGGGCCATCTTGGGAAAAGTACACTCACATCGTTGTAGGTGACGTAAAGCTTTTCAACCATTGTGAGTAATTGTGCAGTGACTGAGGCGTCACTGGCGGGGTAGACGACCGTTGGAGGGCTGAGAAGATGATGGGAGGAAAAGCCGGTAGTATCAAATGTTAGAGATGGCCGAGGTCGCCGAGATTGAGCGAATAGCTGCTGAAGGGGGCAATACGGGAGCAAGATGCCCAAGAGAGGAGAAGAAGAAGAGGAAAAGAAAGAGGGAAATAGAGTGAAGCTGCCGGCCGCGAGAATTTTCTCATCAAAACTTTTTTTTTTTTTTCGCGCCCACCACGACCGAGTGCCCCCGCACTGCACCAAAATAGGCAGTCTTAGCCCCTCCAGAAGGGGGGCTCAAATTTAGCTATTAAATTTTAAATTTCTACTTATAACTAGGATAGCTTTAGCTAATCAGAGCATAGTATTTTCGGCCACACCCTACTATCCCTACAGTATATACTCCGTAGCACACACCTAATAACTACGTGCTATCTATACTTCTATAGCATAATAACGCCGCTAATAACGCCGCTAATAACGCCACTAACAACGCCGCCAACAACGCCGCCAATACGCCACTAATAGCACTATAGAGGCGCTATAGAGGCGGCCGCTTAAGGCGTCGCCAGAAATAGCTACTAGAGATATAAGTAACATGCGGAGAGAGTGACGGCGAGAGTAACGGCGAGAGTAACGGCGAGAGTAACGGCGAGAGTAACAGTAAGAACAATGGTAAGAGTATTATAAGGTAATGGTAAGAGGACAGATAATGTCACGCGCAATTCTGGCGCAGGGATCGTTAGAACGAACCCGTCGCACGTGCAGGGAAACCACGTATAAATAGAGTGACGAATAGCCCCCTAGCATAGAGGAATCAACAATCAATACATCAATTCTAGCTACACCTTGCACAGAAGTGACCGATTGGCTTTGCGATCCTGTTGACTACTAACCTAGTCTCAAACAGAGGCTTGTCAAATCTGACAAGCTACCAGTCGATTCTGACCATCAGATCAGAACAACTGGATGACCTATTATAGGTCTAACAATTACCGTTTACTAGCTTAAGATAATCTTTATCCCCAAGACGAAGCTAGTAAGAGTATCTAAGCGAAGACTTCTTATTATTAATAGCGATGGCAGTTACTATATAAACGAATTCTTTTCTAAATATTATAATATATAGATAGAGGTAAGACTAAGGTTAATTTTATAGATACTTAAATATGAGTAAGAAATCACTTTCTAGAATTTTAGATTACTTACTGTGATTGCTGCTAAAGGGAGAAACTGCGAAAATACACAAAGCATTAGGTGCCATACACAAGTCTGATAGGCTAATTTATAATATTTATAAAAATATAATCCCTCTAAGGGTATTATAT
>JAPFRM010000009.1:0-13867 GCA_030778325.1 Beauveria medogensis
CATTGTCTCACAACGTCGAAGGCAGCTCTTGCCATTCGCTCACGTCCTCTATCTATTTTTTCAATTGCTCTAAGAAAGGAAACTAGGCTTACACAAAAGTGGCGCAGCCCGTGCAGTAAGGTTATACCTGGAATCAGAACAAGGTCTACTTCGCTCACCCTTATACCGGCAAGGCGCAGTGTATTCTAGAGCCCAGTGGCCGCACACGGTCTGACGTGGTCAGGATACTGCTCTTGATTCAGCTGCTAGCATCTCATTACCCGGCCTCCGCTGCCGTACCACTCGGTAGACAAAAAAACATGGCGAATCTACACTGCTTTCCGACCATGACCAGTGGTGGTTGTATCATTCGTTCGTCTCGAAAGATAAATCAAAGCCAGGACCTCACATTTCGATCAGCTTAAGCAGACGTTAACGCGACTAATTAGCGGCTCAACGTCAGTCATATTATTGTCCGGTGCCACAGTCGTCTCGCAGAGGCGAATCAGCATGCTAAGTGAGCTTCTATCAAGCTCAAGAGCCCCCTAGCTACATCTTGTGGCATATTCTCGCTATAGTAGAATTTCCATAAATCTTGAAACACAGTTATCCAAAGCCCAACTCCCTTGCGAAGATACACATCTAAAGAAATTTGCATTGGATAATATGCGAGTCTCTTTCTTCAAGGTCATTAAATTTGCAGAAACATCGTGGACAATATATCTGAATAACAGAATGATAACAGTTCAGATGTTATAATAGCTCTGCTATTGAGCGGATATTGTCTTCTAGGCATTCTTTGTGTAAATTGCTATCCGCGGCGTATATGGGGCAGCTTGGGTGATAGAATCCTTGTAGAGTGCTCGTTCCGTCGTTGTTTGTTAGTTCTGTGAGCCGTTCTGACGGCGGAAGTCTATCGACCGGCGGCTCTTTATAGTTGGCACCTTCAATGCGAGCTTTGTTTGCAAAAAAGAAGAAATCAGCAACCTCATCAGGCTGCGAATATCCGGAAGCTACGTGGCATGCGATGCACATCCATCGTAGCAGTTCCCATGTTTCTATGGTTGGGAAAGCGCATAAGGATAGATTTCCTCTCCCACAGAATGCGCATTTACCTATCCTGCAATGAGTTCTGTTTAAACGGAAGAAAGGAAGTACCATTTACCTGTCTATTCCATGTTTCCGGGGCAGCTTTTAGCCGTAAATAAGAAGGTGTATCTTGTAAACTTGTTTATAGGCTGATGTATAGTAGGGGAAAGACTAGCTATTTATAAACTCATGAGCGATTAGAATCTGCTTATTGTGGTTGCGTAGCCTGTTTTACGCTGTCTTGGTAGAGAAGAATGTCATCCGATGGCGCTATCGTTGCTTAAGCGGAGGAATAGACAGCTACGCGTCACTTACGCCAGGCAGCCTGCAGCCTCCTCAGTCTACAGAAAAAGGCCAGCCGAGCCTGCACTCCTTAGCGAAGGCAACGTAAAGTTGCCAGTACGTCGTTGCTTTGTCCTCCCCAATTATAGCCAAGGCAGCAGCCATAACAAGCTATCAACCGCCAGCCAGATCATCTCTTGCTGCGCAAGCGATTCGCGTTTATGCAGAACCACCTTCAGCCTCTACTCTATCTCTTCAAGTTTCCGTGCTAGCACATTGAATTTTATAGACTTTCTCCAGAGTGCACTCCCCCAAGGTTCCATATTTACTTTCAGCGACCTACAGCTATGTGCACGCAGCATTTGTCGTTCTGTGTACGGACCAGCACTTATTTCACAAGCTAAACTAACTCGGTCGGGCGCACTAGGTTGCCATCTTCATCTTGTTCCCACGCCTTAGGAGTAGAAAAACCTGGCTGTAGCTCGCAGAGCTTTTCCATCACAAGAACTAGGTCTCCCGCCTTCAAGCCTGAAGGAGGTTCAAGGCGGTGGTATTGTAACACCAACGCGCACATAGTAATAGCGCTCGTGCGAAGAGATCCTTCCTTGTTATAGTACTCATACACATCTTTCAGGTCTAAGCTGTCAACTTTTCTGTACCCATGATATATCTTCGTAATGAGTTGTCGCAGCATCATGTTTCGTTGCCCGGGCTCAGGTCGGTCCCCCGTGAACACGATCTTCGAATGCACAGATCTAGGTTCTGACTCAGGTATCTTCGATGCTTCACTTATAACTAGGCTCGAGTAGCAAGACTCTTCGTGAGAAGCAGTGATTTCGGAAAGCATTCGTGGCTTATACTGGCACAGACGAATGGCTGCGGCCAGGACTGTGTCCAAAGAAGGCTCTGCAGTAGCAGCAGTTTCATCCATAATATGATCAAAATGAAAATGAAAATTGAATTAGAATAGGCAGGAGTGTTTTGGTATTCGTAGTGGGTGGCCTTCTGTATTTATATGAGAGACTGAGGTACTTGTACTCGTCTAGCCGCACTTCTTCTGCTCGGCCCAGATGACCATGGTGTTGCCGCGACTAATTCTCCTTTCCCGCACATGGCGACGTAAATCCGATAATTAGCTTTCCGTTTGATTTTCTGCTGAAGGACTTCTCATTCCCGTCGCCTTGATCAAAAGTAAATAAAACCAACCCGCCAACGCATCTTTTTATGCAGTTCCTTCCAATCGTTATAGGTCACAAACTCTTTAATATCCGTCCTTGACTGACTGAGAGTAAATCTCTCCGTGAAACAGAGTATCATAACATAATCAAAATAAACCTGTGGCAATCCGGAAATTGCATTATCTCTCATAGATCGCCAAATATAAGCCCCGTCTAACAGCTTCTGGATTGCATTTTGGAACTCAGTCACCTGATGAAGATACTTTGCTATAGCTTCCAAGTATGCTGATGTATCCTTTGCCACTATTTCCATATATCCATCCGCAAAGAGAGCAAGGCAAAGGTCTGCTCCGTGAAAGACCTCGAGCATTTGCTCCCCATTATACCTAAAAAACCACGCAGAGATGTCTAAAGAATCAGTCTTTACTCCAGGTGTGGCAGGCTAGATAAGTTAGTTTTGTATACGCAAAATCAGATGGGTGACATACAAGGCTGGTGCGCCAAACAACCCATTCAGACAGGGCATGGCGATGAGGTTGGACTAGCATCTTCGGTCGTGAGGAGAACTATGGATCTAAGAAAAAATATCTAGTAAAGCTCGAGGGACTGCTTCTAATATATATATTAAAGAGAGGAGACCTTAGAGCGTCCCCCTTAAACATTTACGGGCGAGTCTCAAGTTGTCACCCGAACCTGATAGCGTTGAGCTGTTTCTTCAATAGCGCTACGCAAATCATTCTATATGAGATTAGCATACAGTTAGGATATATATCGGTATAACTTACCAGAAGTCCGCGCAAATTACTTTCGTCTGCTCTGCGCCACTCCTGCCATTTTGCATCGCGAATAGCCTTCAAAACCTCTTGGCTCACATGCAGTGAGCCTGCCCGTATCTTACCATTCTCGAAGGGAATTGAGCCGATAGAGCAGTGAAACTCCATAATGACTGGTAGACATTGATCTCTGTGCGTTAAATGGTGTAGTGTCTCGTCCGCTAGGCACAGCGCATTAAGGCCGCCGCCTTCTGTGAACACCGCCAGGATAATCTGCCGCGTATAAGGAGCGGTTATAGCCTGCGGCAATTTTGTATATCCTATAGTGTCAGACATCAACTGCCACCTAGTTGTATGCTGTTCGATAAATATATGATATCCGAACTGAATTGTTATTGCGTATTATCTAGGAAAGGGTGCTTGCTACCTCTTTTATATAGAGTTTGATGTGTTGATCCGCCTGGCAACTCTAGCAAAGCCGCTAAACCCTCCGCTCACGGCTTACTACGTTCAAACTCTCAATAGCGGCTCTTGTCGTATTCTGATGCACCATCGCTTAGCATCCGTTTCGTTTTTCTTTTTTTCATTAATGGTCGTTCACTGGCGGCGAACTGCCCTCGATTCTAAAGTCGTAGCATTTCCATTCTGGTGGCAACAGACTTATATAAAAGCAAAGAAAACGGCGATGTTTTTGTCTCAAATCAATGGGAAAGTTAAGCAAGTGCTCTTCAGCAGTCTTTTTGTCTCCCCTCATTGCCTGATACATACAGAAGTATGTGGAGAGAATGTGAAAGTAGTTGGTCGGCAAGCACTGCTCCGAGAAATACTGCGTAATGGCGATCTGATAGTACGTAGACGCGTATTCGCTGTACTTTTCAGCATCAACCGACGCGTTTTGTCGTTTCGAGTATAGGAGCAGAAAAACGGCTTGTTTAGCCATATTGATGATCGTGATAGATATCCATTCTTCTGGGCCAGCCTGTATTAAAATTTCAGCATCTACCATCAGAAGTAGACGGAAATATCCTTCCTAAATAAATGCTTTAGTAAAAGAACTGCTTTGAATATATGAGGATTTACCTGGAGAAGTTCTGCTGTGTGCGGGTGGAAGATCCTTTGTTCTGCCATTCCTTTTATCTGGTTATTGACTGTGAAGTATATTGCTAGACTTTTGGTAAAAGAGGAGCTAGCTCGCTATGAGGATGTCAAAGCTACTTATATCCATCATTCATCCGGTACGTCACGGCCCACAAGTTATCTTTGTGGGCGCCGCCCAAACTAATCGTAGGAGATGCTCCTCATTACGACCAATGGCCTTTTTTTGACAACAAGTTTGGTCAGTGTGGTACGAGAACTAGGGGACGCAGCACTTACGAGGCAGGTTGAGCATGGCGTGTCTTTCAACCACACCCAGATCCAACAGCCGTGAGAGATGAAGTACGTACAGCGATCCTTGTTGAAGCCGCGGCCACGGAAACTCATTTTTTCGCGACTGATCGCAACTGAACTAGGCATAGTAACTAAGGAGAGAAGGAAGACAACGGGGAGCTACTATTCTTATCAAGAGAGGAAGTAGACAGAGGTGTGTATCAAAATCTGGGGTTCAGCTTGAGTGGCTACTTATATGTACATTCAAAGGAAATGATTCGGATATTAAACTAGCCCCCTGCCATTCTACGCGAATCCGCTTAGCAAACACCCTCTCTTTCAGTAAGTCCCAGTATGGGAACCAGGTTGACATCCAATATCAGTGAGGACAGCATGGCTACCTAAATGTTCAGTGTAACCTCGCGACTGCACAGTTATCGCCTTTATCTGTTTTGCGGCTACAAGTTCCTCTACTTTCGCTTGTATCGTGTATGTATCTCGTTGCATCGGAGCGCGCTAAATCGTGAGGCTTTACGCTTGTCTGGAGCCCTTGTTCAATGCTCAGTCCAGCCTAAGCCTCCAAGCTTGTTGCAGAGAGAAGGGGTAAGTGGCGGTGCATGCTTAATAGCTGTTCTAAGGGCCAGCGGGAGGGAACATCTGCGCCCAGTCAAGGCTGGACTGAGGAGCGTTATTTTCGGCGCCATACATGGGCATACCACTCTGGACGGGAGGAGCATCATAGCCGTGCATATTCTGTCCGTTTGTAGAATTGACGACGACTCTATTAGACCGAGAGCCACGCCAATCGCCGTTAGCGGGGCTGTCCACGCGGACCATGCTAGAGGAGCGGGAGAGCTGGGGCTGGTCGCTGGGCATGCCGTTCATGCCATCCTGGACAGGGTGGGACAGGTGCGAAGCTCCGGTGGGGTTACCGCGTCGGACGGAGCATTTTTGGAAATGCCGGTAGAGAGTATCACTGCGAGAAAAAGTGCCACGGCAGAGAGCACACGTATACGGACGTTCGCCAGTGTCTACGCAATGGGGTTAGCATAACGTCGCATCGGGCGTGGCGGGGGATTAGGAGAGCAAAACTCACGGCGCGGGAGATGGCGCTTTACGTGCTTAGCCTGGAGATAAGTCTTCGTGCAGTAAGGGCACGGGAACTTGCCGTCGGCGTCCCTGGCCGGAATGACCGTGATCTCTACGGCCGAGGTACCGGCGGCGGGAGCAGGAGGCCGTCCAGGCGCGCTGGGCAGAATGCCTCTGCGGCCCTGGAAACCAACAACGTAGGTGGGCGGCGTGGCACGTCGGACAGGAGGGCCACGGTCACCAGTAGACGCGGGGGCAATGAGCTGCGGGTGAGAGGCAGCCATGGCAGCGCCGGTCATCATGGGTTGGGAAGTCCCATAGCCAGTGTGCGGCGACCAGAACTTTTGAGCGATTGAGTTCACGTCGCTTCGAGCGCTAGCCTGAGTGCTTTGAGGGTAGCTGGGCAGGTTATGCGCAGAGGTTGGCGTGTTAGGCGTTCCAGTGCGCGGGGTGTGCGGGTTGCTACCGTAGAGGGGCTGCAGCTGTCGCAGTGTCTGTGGTAGAGAAGAATCTGGCTGACTGTAGTAAGGCGAAAAGGATACCGGCGACGGGTAGTCGTGAGGGTTGGAGGTTCCGTTTAAACCAACGGTGGAATAGGGAGTGTTGTTCATGCTCTTGCGCGCAAAAATGCGTCGCGGAAAGTCTTCTAGGTGGCGTTTGTTTCTGGGTGAAGTACGTTTATTAAGGGAAGATGGGCGCTATAACAAAATAGCACATCAGAAAAAGAAGTCGCGATTTGTGCTGCGACGATTCCGTCATTTGTAGGCGAGGGAGGAGACAATCAGTGAGTGGTTGACCCCGACAGGGCAAGGATAACAGCTGACGATGGGTAGCAAAATAGGCCTAAGAAAAGAGACTTGAGGTTAGTTGACTTAAATCTCTACGCGGTGATGGTAAGAGGGAAAGAAAGCGGCGGCGTTCGGAATAAGTAAATGAGGCTGTTTGGAGGCACCCGCGAGGTTGTCTGTAAGTTATCGTAGAACCCGGACTGGATGTCGCTGTGTATTGGATTAGTTTAAATAAAGCACGGTCCAGGTCAATAAATACCTATTTCAAAGCCCGTGCCGCACCCGCCGACCCATCGATTCTGCTATCGGGCTGCAGCTGAACAGGCTTTGGGTGTTGGTGGACCGTGAGATGTGCCTCAGAAGAGGTGCAGCAAGTATTGTTTTTACTTCTAACATTTACAAACCTATATCACTTTCCGCTTTTGCCTGTGTCAAGTGAAGATATTTATATATGGGCTGCTAAGATATCCTGCTGAGATACCGACTTCCTAATGCTACAGTGTGGGTAAGTGGCAGCCATTCGTAGTCTCTCTATTTTCCCGCAATAGCTTTTGATCTATGTTGCTTGCAATGGCAAATACCGGTCATGCATGGATTGCACACGTTGAGTGTATTGTATTGCCCTCTCGATATTTCCAAATCTCTGCGCTAGTTGATCTGCTGCACGAGGGTATGGGAGATCGAAGTATTGCTCTAATTTTGCCACTTCGTTGTCTGTCTCACTGCGCTGAATTAGATACATCGCAATGTACGAGTTAATTACATACTTTAGCAGAAGAATTGCAGCGGATAGGACGATCCAAAGATCAAAAAGGCCCGGAATGTGCCATTCGTCTGTAGTCAAGCTGCTCGAAAATTGATACTTCAGCATGATTTGACACGCTCTATGGAGGGCATCGCGTGTGCTAGAGTCACGTAGACCGCGGCTCTGCTCAAAGATGAGCACGAGACTAAGTACCTGTATGCGCGGAACTGATGGCCTTTCCGATAAAGGACCACGTTTTTTGGCCTTCCAGGAACACAGCCGAGAATAACTTTTTCGGGTCATATTTTTAGCACGCACCTTCGCCTGCCACTTAAAGAATGGTTGAGCGATGGCCGCGACGATTGTTCGTAGATCGGAATATGTGCGTTCATGCATGTCTTGTCCGTGTAGCTCACTGACACTTATGACAGGGTATGTTTCCAATAGACCCTCGATAACAGAGGGAACATGAAGATGACAATCTTCTTGAAGGGGCTCGAGGTCGCAGTCTTCCCTCTCCAGTTGTTGGCAACAGCAGCGAACCTTTCGACGTCGGCAATCACCTATAGTGTCGCAGCCCAGGTCAGTGATCGAGCGATAGTCCAGTAGCCCTCAGCTACCACCCGCTTGCCTAGCAAAGCACAAGCCATACGGGAAAACTAGCTAGACTTACTACACGCTTTGAATCTTCTTCTTGAATAATCAAAATTGGCCGTGTTCCTGCCCGCCGCTATCGCGCTGCTCGCCATTGTTTGAACATTGAAGACTACAAACATAGTTGAGGACCAAACGAGACAAGCATTAATATACCCTTCGAGGCGACAAAACAGATTCAGCACGCAAGATTTAGTGAAGAACCTAGAATTAAAGGAAAGAGATAAAAAGAAGTAGTGGCCGGATAGCGCGAGGCGACTATTATACAACCGACAAGAGGCTGCAGCTAATGTATTTTCTAGGTCGACTTGTCCTTCCCTGACCAGTGTTTCCTCAGCTCAGTTAAATCCGTGATCAAGGTCGCCACTGCAGCGCTGGCCGGATGTGAGACCGATGTCACGTTTCTCCTTGGAGCCGGCCTTCTGGGCCTGATCTTGGCCTTTGTGTCTATAGCACTAGCTATGTAGATTTGCTGCTTCCCCCTAGTATATACCACACTCTGATACCGCTTGCCCCTTGTCCACGTCAGAACCGACCGAGAACTTAACAGCCACAATTCGTGTATTAACGCTGCTTGCGAAGCCTGGAAATCTCATCCAATTGGATTTTTATAACCGCTCTCTGCTTAGCTATGGCCTTGCAAAGCCTGGAAATCTCATCCGATTGGATTTCTGTAACCGCTCTCTGCTCAGCTATGGCCTTAAGCGAATCGAGCAGTGCTGCTTTGACAGGTTCGTGGTCTTCACGCCCCAGCTTGCTGACGACTCCTGCTAGGATTATTATGTGATGGCTGTATTCGTAATTTCGATTCTGAAGAACTTGAATCTCTCTTCCACTTTCGTTCTTGAATCTTGCGAGTTCTGTTTCTGTGGTACAGCTTCTGTCACATGTCCCGTGCTGCCTCTCAACCAGCTTTGGTGGCAATAAATGTCGGCGGTAAACCGTTATAGGGTGAGGAAAAGCCATGCTTAGAATCTCTTAAGGTTGATGAGATAATCGTCTCGTAAATGAGTGAGGTTGGCGTTTCTGTAAAACGCTGTGTGGTGATAATCCGATTTTCGCCAGTGTATCGTAACTAGGTGAATCAAGTGACAGGAACCGCCAAACAATGAAGACAGGCAGTCTATTTGTATTTTATACGTTTATTGTGCTACTCTCTGTCTTTCTGTGGCCGGCGCACGTAGCCTTAAGATGAATGAATATTTGTTATGCTTACTAACTAATCGTGTGCTTTGTCTGGTAGTGCCCCGACAACGTTCCCGTTCCCCTAGTCCAGCTATCTCCTCTCTCTCCTATGCAACGCCCCTAAACTCGCTTAGAACTAAGGCTTCGTTGATAGACTCGGCCGGATGCTTGTTCTATATTATGTTAGCTGCTGGTGTCTATAGACACTCATTAGGAATCGCTTATCGTACCTCCATCTTGAGTTGAAAGACAACGTGTTGCGCAAGTTGGCAGAGTGATCAGTTGTCATCTTGATCCTGGCGGGCGTCGAAAAGATCGTCTATTTCATCACGCAGGGCGTCGAAACGTTCGTCCATTTCAGTATGCATGGCCTCGAGGCGATCTTCAATCTTTGAGAGCGTCGAGATAATGCTAGCCATCTGTCCCTCAACGTAGACGAGCTTCTTGTAGAGCTTGTCGTCCCTTTCCTGAACCTCTTCTGTCTCGCTGTAAATTCTGCGGGTGGTATGGCTGAAAACATCATCGGTCGTCGCGTCGGAATTGTCTGCATCGTATTCCGACACCGCTGTTGAATCAGGTACAACGGTTTTCCTGTCATAGCCTACAACAGTATTACTGCATGCGGTATCATCATGGGAGTGAGAAAGATCGGGAGGGTAGTCGTTGTCCACAATTTTCGTCGTTGACTTGCATTCATCCTCTAATTCAGACCCCCCTCTTTCAGCTAGTCGGGTCCGTTTTCTGCCTCGGACGTCCTTCTCAGGGCGGGGCATGATCGGGCGACCCTGATAGTTGTTGCCGTGATGGATTCTTGTGGTTGCTCGATATGGCTGAATAGAAAGCGAAGAACCATCAGTATAGATGACCTAGGCTCGGGGGACTGCCTGCCCTTTATTGCGGCGCGACTGGGAACTCTGTAGCTCGCCTCGGCCTGAGAGTCACATCAGTATGGTACACTCTTCAGGAAGGGGCATCCGACGCGGCACTTATGCACGGCGTATTCGCCACACGTAGATGACCAATCTTAAAGAAAATGGCGGGGATCACAGCCAAAATGAAGGCCTTGTACTGGTACTAGCTCTGCACAGCGCTCACTTTCAAACGGCGCCAGCTTTGAATAATATTCCTCAAAGGCGCCCAAGACTGAACTATAGATGACATCCCCTCTCGTATGGCCTGAATATAGCTAGTCTCCCTACAGCTATTGCCTGGCTCTCTCGCTCACTTCTGTCTCGCCCACTTCTGCACTAGAAATATCAAACTGAATACCCGCAAGCTTTCCTTCCAGCAGCTCTTGACACTGAGCCATCATCTTGCTCATGTACTCATCGTCAAACGTCGTTGCACCCTTTGCACCTTCCGCCCCGACCAACTGTCCGGCCGCCATTGCCAAGTCAGCCAGTGTGGCGAAGCCTCCCATCCAACACGTTAAAGTAAGCTTATCCAGCGGCGAGTCCCCCAGCTCGGGAAATACCAAGTCCTTTAAGAGATCAAGGGCCTCGGGTCCCTTGTCCTCATAGAGCTCGATACCTGTCGTCAAATTATGTAAAATGGAGGCAAAAGCGAACTGCTCACTCCTGGCGTCGTACAGTCCAAATGAGCCAGCACTGTCACTGCCTTCGCACTGACGCAGTCGCACCCATGGTGCAACGTTACCAGGATTTATTGAACCCATTTTTGCAACGCTATCAAAATCGGCGAGTTTGATGTGGTCATACCGGTCGAGGAGAATGTTAGCCGGCCGCAAGTCACCATGGACAAGGCCAATGGACTCTAGCCATGCAATCGCTCTGGCGAGCTCTGTGGCCCATTGCTCGATTATAGGCGTTGGCTCTATACGCAGAACTTTTAGGCACCGCGATTTTCGAAAATCACGAACCTGATTAGCATAGATGCGCTGCTCTAGACTAGCGGCCATAAGCGGCATAAAGTTTATACCGGGCAGTCGTAGAAAGCTTTGCATGATGCTAGGCGGAGGGTTGCGCTGCTGGAATGCATCATAACTCTCATTCTCAGTCTGAAAATTGCTGAACCGCCTGTACACGCAATACTTCAGAGCTATGCCGTCGGCGATGCGAAGCACCCACCCAGTAGATCCCCCAGAAAGAAGGTCGTACGTCGTCAGGCAGGTGGGTAGCTGTGGTTCCTGGACTCGCATTGCGCGTGAATTCTGAATGTAGATTAGCCTAGGTATAGGAAATCAAGAGTTTTGCACATTACAATGCTTTACGTTGATAATCAGGAAGGCTGGAGGGCGAGACGTTGGTAGAGATCGCTGTTGGAAATCAGCCTAGGTGGAGGCTAAACCTATTAAATAAGCATTGGGCCATGGTGAACCCCACCTGAAGGGGGATGAATCACCCCACTGTAGCGAACATAGCAACTGCACAAAATACATCATTTAATAAGACAGTTATGCATGACTATACATGTATTCGCACGGCTCACAGGTGTAACACCCAAGAGAGTTAATCAGTTCTCTGACTAAGCGGGATCCTACCGCTGCCGGGCCGCATCTGACAGTCTCATCCTCTCAGCATCCGCTTGCTTCATCCACAGACCGTTGTAGAGTTCCCACGAACCGTGGTCCTTGCAGTCGTCACATGGCTCGCGTAATGTGCTGCGGCCTTGGTACGAAGTGCTTTTAATTTCTCCACAGCCTCCACAGCCATCCCATGGTAAAAAAACTGGCGGCTCGTCAATAGGGTGTCCGCACATGTATCGGCGATCTTGGATCACTTCTTTGCACATTTCTGGCTTCAATGTGTTAGTCAGTGATGATCCCTGGCCAATGCCATTCTATCACCTTGTGTTTCTTCGAATAAGTCGGCTGAGTCTGAAAGAATTGATCGATCCCCCGGCTCTAACAATAATGCAAGCAAGGCGTCAGGGTACGTATGAAGCGGCCCATAAATTTCTCAGGCGAGGGGGCAGCGATGAGTTTTATAGGCACTCTGTGGTGATAGGGAGTGCATGTTGCAAATCGCTACCACTCAACGTAGAGAGGAGTAGCTGGAGTTAACTGCCAGGTAACTTGTCACCAACGTCGAATTGCATCTGTGAAGTTGGAAACGAGAGATTGATTGACTGGTGCCTAGAGCTGGTGAGCAAAGTGGCGGGCGGCCAGCCTCGTTTCGGTTGCTGGGAGTTCGTATATCCTTTACTAACTGAGTCTAGAGAGTAAAAAGCCATTATCAAGAAATATACAACAAGATCTCAATATGTGGCTCTGCCATAAAACTACAGTGCTAACACTTTCCAGGCCAGCAGACCAGTCCCCGCTCGTTTCTCCGGCCACCATCTAAACGAAAGCCTGCGCTATGGCGGAGGATTTTACTGAAGCGTTTGTTGTTTGCAGCTCATATTCACCACCACTTTGGTCGCAATGTTCGAAGCACGTCAAATCATCGTGGTGTAGTTGACTGTGCGAATTGGTAGTAGAAACAGGTTGCTGTGGCAGACGTGCTCTTTCCCTCTCTTCTTTCGAATTATTGTGCATCTCGACTAGTGCCTTTATCCTTCCGACGTAGAGTGTCGCCAAGGGTATTGTGGATTGGCAGCCGTATTGAATCTGCTGCAACTCTGGTGCATCCTGGGTAGACACAATAGTAGCTGCAAACCCTGTCCCAGCACAGATAACGCAAAGGGCAAGGAGAAAGTAGGCGTGTTTCGGATACTCTCCGGACCTATTGTGGCTGAAAGGCATCAGTAGACACACTGCAGCGTGAGCTGGCATGAAAAGCCATAGCCATTGTCGTCCTGCCGTCACGTAACTTTGGAATCCAGGAACCAAGACAGCAACAGCTAGCAGTAGATAAAGGCCGACGATCGAAAGAGAGCTGCAGACACCCTTGAAAGGATTGATTTGATGATGTATATGACACTAAAGGAGATCAGTACAAGGGACTTATTTGATGCGGGAAAACCCACCAGCTCGGCACTAATACAAAGACTATTACTCAAGCGCCAAGCGTTAAACAGTATGAAGATGAGGAGCTGATTATCGGATCTTTGACGCGCGATGAAAAATGAAGTTATAAATGCGAAAGATGAAACTAAGTAGATGAAAATTTTGCGTTTCAGAAAAGATGTGCCGTCATTGAGAGCAGCGAGGCGGTCGCGCTGGTGGCTGCGGTAGACGGCCAAGCCAAGGTAGACCACGCCAAATCCGCATACGACGAGCGCCGAGCTATAGTCTAACGCCCCGATTAGCTGCATGGTAAATAGCGGTGTAGGTCTACCTTGGCTGTTGTTGGGGGATTGTCGGTTCATATGTAGCCCATGGCGGAGGACATGCTTCATGAGAGCATGTTACGCTCAAAGCGGCCCGCATCAACGGCGACGGCGCCCATCAATTGTCCAAGATCTTCCGAGTCGAATATGCGCCATACGCTGGATTGCGAATCAGGATGGTGATGGCAATTCGGACCGGCTCCTGCAGATCTGTCCTGGAAGATGGCGCTGAACTGAACCTAGGCATCTCTACATGTTAAGCCGCAATTAGAGTATGGTGAAGGTCTGATCCGGGAAAGAGATAGTGGCGATGTAGGTCAGTAGCATGGCTTGCTTTCGCGAATATGATCTGGAAGTGGGAGGGTTTATGAGAAACAGAAAGAGAGGAGAAGGTTATATGGAGTGAATAATTGAACAAAAGTACTAAATCACATCATCCCTTGCGTTGTAGATGAAGATTGAATAATTATATGATGGATAATATGATGGATAATATGATGGATA